>JAULKM010134469.1:0-35851 GCA_032355605.1 Rubia tinctorum
TCACCACCAAACTCATGCAAATAAAATCCAATAACAAACCTTCCAACATAGCTAATATTAAATTAACAATTAATTTCATATTCAACACCAAAAATCAAAAAATTACGAAACTTTTTTGAAAGACACATACAATGTGATACTCAAATTTTTACTAAAACATTATCTTCACGCTTGCTACGTCTATAATACAAGCAAAAAAATGAAGCATGAATTTAGATTACGAGCATAAATCGAAGCATGTAGACATGGTATTTCACTTTTCAATCTTCCAAGATCTTCGAGCGACAATACAAGAGGGTAACAAAAATCCAGGAACCGAACATCTCCGACGCCACTCATACGGCGGTGCGTGAAGCTCACGCGACACTGCTGCGGCGGCGCGTGAAGCTCACGGGCGGGTCTGGCAAGCGCGTTCCCGACATGCGCTTCAACTACGGCCAATAATTCTGGCCGCCACCCTTCCCGACGGAGTAGACCACCTCCGGGCGACCAGACCGCCACTCCGGCTAATAAACCGGCCCCAAAATGAAGAAAACATAAAGCTTCTATACCTTTCCGCGCAGGTTCGGGAACTCCGTCAAGAACGAGCTGGCCGCTGCAGGTGGAAGGCAGTGAAGTGGGGAAAGGGCTGGACAGGAGAAGGAAAAAAACTGGTTAAAACGGAGAGGAGAAAGAAGGAAAATGGTTCGACTCTGAAAGGAAAAGGCAAAGCTGGTGGTTTAATGCAAAGCTGAAGACGCATTTTGCAAATGTGTCTTCACAGAGTCAATGTCAGTATGATAGTCAAAAATGCATTCACAAAATGCAACCTTTGCTTGCCAAAAACGCATTCACAAAATGCAATCTTTGCCTGCAACCTGTCTGTTCTGCCAATGTCAGTATACAAAGACGCATTTGCAAAACACAACCTTTGCATGCAGAATTTTTTTTAAAAAAAATACTGAGGACGCCAGCAGCTACTGTAGCACCAGATTGGTCATTTTCTCGTGCAGTTACATGAAAAATATGAATAACGCAAGATACTGGCCTTCTCAATTATTTTCTGCTCTTTCTGTTGGGACTTGATCTTCTCGAGACACTTGTTGTATCCTTCCATCTGATTTCAAAAAATGTTCAAAACACTGATTAAACGCGGTGTAGGGGATCGACAGACGGTATCAAATACTCCCTCCGTTCCATAATTATTGGCCTATCTGATTTTTCAAAGTTAAATTACGTAAAATATGACCCTAAATATAAACTAATATACATATAATAAAAATATCATATGAGATATTATTAAATTCATCTTAACATCTATTTTCTAAATATCATTTTTTATTCGGGATTATTATATGTAACTAGAGATATTTACAGTCAAACATGATCAATGAAAGACCATAAAAAAATAAATAAACCAATAATCATAGTATAGAGGGAGTATTAGTATTAGCGAAGCATTGTTTACGTTCCAATTCTGGAGCATCTTTGTGGCCCGCTTATACTGCCGGACAACCTTCTTTTCTGCCTCTAGCGTGTGAGCAAGATCTGCTCTCAGGTATTCTGGGAACCGCGTAAATTATGAAAATGATATTTTTAGCGAAAGAAGGCAAAAGGGTTTTTGATGGGCTGGCGTACATAAACAACGGAAAATGGAAAAAATATACTCTTTCGAACATACCTTCATGCTTCAGGAATTCGACCCTCCATGCGTCCGGTTGTATACTGATGGAGAGATACCTACCTTTGGTTTCTTAGATTTATAGTGGAAAACGGTTTTAATTTATTACATCAAGAAGGCATGGTGCGGTGGACTGAAGGTGATTTGTGTAAATTTTGGGAAATATTTTGGAGTTCTTGCTTGGAGGAGGGTTATTAGTAGAATTTTGGATGCTGAATACGGTTTCTTTGTGGAAATAAAGGGGAGGACACGTTTTGGAAATGCGTACTCATGGGGTTTTTATTTATTTGATTTATTATATCTGAAAAATTAAAAAATTTAGAAGATCAAAATTAATTTTTTTTTAAATTATTAAATTTTCCAAAAAATTTGATTTTTTTAAATTTAATATATTTTCCATTTTTTGAAAAATAATATTAAATGAAGAGGATGCATTATTGAAATGCGTCTTCTAATTTAAAAAATTTTAATATATATTTTTTTCGAAATTTTTAGAAAAAAATAAAATTGAAGTTGACACATTCTCAAAATGCATCTAATTTTAATTTATTAAATTAAATTTTAAATTTGTTTTTTGCTAGTAGAATTTTTTATAATACATATTAATGTATTTGATATATTATCATTTTTTTCTTGAATGTGTAGGTTAAAAGACTGAAATAGGGATCGCGTCCTCTATTTTATTTATATTTAAATTATTATTTTATTTTCTGTATTTTGAAATAATAGTCATAGTAAAGTAACATAGAGAATGCGTTGTCTTACTATTTATTTTTTGTTTGTAATTTTCCTGGGATTTTTGTATGAATGAAATTTAATACATATGTATATATATATGTATATGCTTTCCTATGAATTAATGAATTAATCATTTCTTGAATAATCTAGTATTTTTTTATTTCGAATTGTCTAATATTGTTTTCATTTGAAAATTGTCTATTGCTCGCTAATGATTATTTTCAATGTAAGTAATAGAAAAGTAGTCATATTGAATATTTATTAAATTTGTGGACGATAATAATAACAAAATATGAATAAATTCCTATATGGTTTGGTAGAAATGTACGTATTAGTAATACAATGTTAATTGAACGCGTCTCGAATGTACTAATGACGCCCTCCGCAAAGTTTTCCACCTGTTCCCCATGGAGACGGCCGTATGGTCCGGGATGTGCGTCTTCTTACAGGCACATGAGTAGACGCTGCTCAGTCTTCATCTTGAATTCCCTCCATTGAATCCTCCTCCATATCCACTCCAGCTTCATCTTTGAAATGATGTTGAAGTTGAGGACCACTAGCTGTATGGAACGGAGCAGTCAGAGAAAAATGTGCATGACTACTAGCTGGAGTAAGGTATGCAGTAGAATGAAGCGGTGCAGTTCGATGGTCCAACATTTGATGGTCTTTCGTAGGCTGGACTAGCATGTGAAGGTCTGACTTGAGAGAAACCAATTTCAGGAGTAGGTCCTGTGGGGCACCGTCATCGACCACCTTGTCTGCCAGGAGGAGCTGGACGGTGGTTTCTGATTTCATTGTACCTAATACCAGGGGCAGGTCTCTCGGGGTGCACATGTGGCTGATAGTAACGCACCCTGGAGGGCTCATGCGCACATTCTAGTAGATGTTTGACATCTTCATGTAAGTCTCTGATAACCTCCGCATAAGTTGGGGAACATGTTAGATAAACTTAAATGCAGAAATATGCGATATTAATTAAATGTTATCGGAAAAAACTAATAAATACCATGTACTCCAAGGTTGCCCTATCTCCATGAAACCCCTCTGTAACCGCTGGGGACCTTCCTGGCCGGTCAATCATTGTCACGGTGCTACGGAGGTACTACTCTATGTATTCCCAATCTGGTGTATATAGATCTGCTACTTCGAGGATCGGGGCTACGTAGGATGCCCGCTGTTCCCATGCCTGAACATGCGTGTTCATTACAATTTGCCAATCCACATTCGACCTCCCCCGACGGTCTCTTAAATGTAGAACTTTTTGTACCTCATTCGGAACCAATTGCACAGGTATTGGTTGGATGAAGCTGAACTGCCTGAGCACACGGTGAACATGATGACCCTCGACCATGCGCCAGCAAATGAGGTCGACAGTCAACAACCAGTTGTTCCTACCGGCTGTACAATATGGCGGCAAATGTCGCAGAAGATGTTTAGGATATGGCTGCCAAATGAACTACCAAAAAAGAACAAATTTTAAATAATCTGAAAATCAATAAATTTTGGAGCCACTGTTATAATAGATACCAAACTATCGTATACCTGGTTGTCGGGGAGAACTGTCAGCTGATCACGGTACATTTTGAGCACATGCACCGGTGATTGCGAACAATCATAACGAGCTCTCCACCTACGCAGGACAGCGTGAAGAACATTAGTTATCCTTAGTTAGAAAAAGGTTGTGAATACTTTGCTTTCAGTTACTGAATACAAACCTGGACCCAACAACACTTATATTGTTGATCAGTGGAAGTCGTCCGGCGGGATGAATGCTCGGTATTCTCTCACACACCCACAACTAACCGAAAAAGGCATGAAAATGTAACGTCAGCCCTGAATATGAAACACTAAGAAGGAGTTGTTGAAGCAACTGTTACCTGTAGTAAGACAACTGTCCCGTATATGGATTTTGTCTGGGGAATTGCAGTGTACATAAGCTCATATACAAGTGGGCTAGAATGGTACTCCCCTAACTAAGCTGATGAACCACATCTAAGTCCATGATCGACAACAAGTACATGAGAGGGATCTGATACCCCGAAGTGTCAGACATGAGCATTCCACCAAGAAAGAGTAGAATGAATACCCTCACCCGCTGCTAACAATCTACGTCTGTGGCATGAATTGGAAGTGGACTATGCAACACGTCACCCAACCAAGAGCTTTTTATATGCCCCCCTTGATGGCATCCAAGGGGGGTTGCCCCTAAGAAGTCGGTGCATACGGTCTGCCACTGAACCACCATCCTTCTCCTGTCGTGACCTGTGACGGGCATACCGTCGATCAATAGACCCCAAATCACACCCACATCCTAAAACGTGACAGTTGCCTCGCTCACTGGAATATGAAATGTGTGGGTCTCAGGTCTCCAGTGCTCGACCAACGCTGTGATAAACGGATGGTCAATCTGAATTGACGCTGAATCGAGAAGGCCCTGGAAGCCTACCGTAGGAACATAACGCAGGACACCCTCGGGGATCTCAACATCCCAACAGGCCCAATCACAACGTCTGACCTGCAAGGCCGTATCCTCCAAGTCACCATTGTATATCTCTCGTGCACGATGATCCATGTGTAGATAGAGTAAATCCTCGTCGATCGGTCCCGGATGATCCATGGTGTATCACTGAATAAAATGAAAGATGCATCATCAGTTAGTGAAACACATATCACAGAATGGCAGAATATGGTTGAAGCAGAAAACAATTCATATCAATCCATCCCTATGATTTATCAGATACTTAACAATAGTTAAAGCAATAAATTATCATGGTAATATGACCAAACATAAATGGTCACAGTATAGTAAATTCACATAATGTGATATTGCTCAAAGCTCAAGTGTCACGAAATACACAGTTCCCTAATATTTAAAACTAATGATTTCGAAAAAAGTCATAAATAAACATTGAAAGAAACCCAGTACTACAAATAGTACACTATGCAGAACGCCACCCATGCACACCTCTACGATCACCAAGGAAGTCTCTCGTCCATCTGATTCCTTATCATTCTCTTTGCAAATTGGCCACGTCTCCTATTGCAAAAAAATCGATATCGGGGACCAATCTCCAGTCTGTGGGTTGCCACAATGAAGGATCTCTAACAGGTATGAAACCGGTATTGTATTGTGATACCAAGGTGGCCATGTGATATTCCTTATCACAAAGTTCATGGGATCATCACGACTTTCCTGCAAATAACTAAGGCATGGGAACAAGGCAGCCTGAAAATTTTCCACTCTCGACAGCTACACTGTTTCTTCGAGTATTTCACAGTGTAGTGTCGTTCACCCACGTTGCCGTTGAAGGACCTTGTCTGAACTCTATAGATCTGTAAATTATGATCGTACACGTTGACAACATGTCCCTGCCCCCAACTGTCATTCCTCTTGAACTTCTTCCAAATCATGCCAGGTAAAAAAGAATATAGAACAGTTTACTTCCTGTGTGAATGCATATGTAGATAAACTTGTGTTACGTAAATGTACCTTCAGTTAGTTGCTTCCGTTAACCTTTGCGCAAACATTTTGACTGTTTATTCGAAAGTTACATTAATACAAGCAGTAATCGATAGATGTCTAGCGTGCCTCAAACAATTGTTGTAGCTCTCTGACACGCTGGTTGTAATAGTACCCCCACTGACGGTTTCCATCGAAGGAGAGACACCACTTACTGTTGTCATGTTCTCTCAACCATTCCTAGGAAGTGGGTTTGAGATCCTTCAACTCCTCCTTAAACTCTCGCCACTTCCGTTCCTGTCTAGCACTACCAAGCTGCCAGACTAGAGTTTTCAGATGCGAATTTTTGAGCTTCCCATTTTCCGCACTGAGGAAGTTAGACTGAAAATACCTCAGACAGAACCAGTGTACCATGCTGGCTCCATCCATCCATCTGTGTTTTCCATTGCATTCAAGATCCCCGAATGACGGTCAGGTATAACACATATAGACCTGGAATCATTAACTACCACATGTTGTCCCAACTTGACCATGAACCATCAACGATGTCACATTTGTGTTACCATCCGATTGGCCAGCACCAATACAAGAATGACTGCTTGCCCATTTGGGGATATCCCACATCCTGTGGGAGGACTTCATGCTGGCTCTGACAATTTATGAACAATTGCCACTTTCATCCACAACTTCCCTACATTTCGCATACCATGTACGAGACTTGCTCTCCACAACCCGGTGTTCCCTGTTCATCTTTGAACTCCACCTAGATACTGCCTCCACCAATTCCGGGTTTGTCCGAAATCTTATTCCCAAATCAACTTCCCCAATCGCTTGAACATAATTAGGAAGTATTTTTCCACAATCAGTCAGGTCATACCCATCGTCATAAGGACCCCCATAATCCCTAAAGAATACCCTGGTTGATTCCACACTTGATGGAATGCAGTGAGAACATTGTTCGTCAGCGAGCGATCATCATCCCTTAGATTCGAATCAGTTGATGAGGAATGATCATCTTCACTTTCTGCTTCAAATTCCCCACCCTCAGGATCCTCTCCATCCACATCAAAATGGCCTACAACAAGGTTACCACCGCTACCACCGGACCCATGCTCGCCAATTTCACTGACGTAATCATCATCGAAGACATTGAATTCTTCATGATAACCACCATGTGGACCAGCACTTATGGACGGCTGAGAGTAGCCTGGCTGGACATACGTTGTAGGTTCAATCGACTCACCAACAACATGAGATTCTCCAAAACCTTGGCAATGATCAGGTGGTGGGAAGGGTGGATATGTTGATGAGGTATAGTTATGAACATTGCTCAACAACGACCTAAAAGTGCACGGGGCAAAATCACCCGGACGTTCAAAGTTGGTCTCAATCCTCTCCAGCTTAATGTAAAGAACTGCTGACGACAGGGACATTCCATCAACAGTATCGAAGAAGGTATTCGTCAACTCGTCATCTTCCACTTCATAACATCGATAATATATACAAGAACCAATCATCTCAGGACAACGATAAAAGATTCTCAGAAGAAACCCCTCACATAATGGCAAGTCATCTCACAATTAAATTAACTAATTGAGAGTGACTTAACCTCCGTTTTACGGTCACATGTTTCTCAGCTGAAGAGCTTAGGGTTGAAAATGAATTGAAGATTGTCAAAATCAAAGAAGTCAACTGTACAAAAGTTTTTGAAGTGGTCTTTGGCAAGACCAATCTGGAGGCAAAGTGTTCCTGTAAGATGTTTGAGAGGATAGGTCTACCTTGTAGACATATGATTTGGTTGTGGAAAGGAAAGAATATTTATCAAATCCTTAACAAGTATTTGTTCAAAAGATGGACTAAAATGGCAATGAAAGCACCTGTGTTTGGTTTAGAAGATAGTAATTTGGAGGAATGTATCCCTTCAATGGATATGAAGAAGGTTTTGAATGAGTTATGGTCGGAGATCTTTAGTTGTGTGAGCTTGGTAGAAAATAGTGAAGAGGATCTTGTTTCTTTCGTGGAAAGCTTCCGAGCTATGAGGTTAAATATGGAATCAAAAATATATATGAAAAAAACTCCAACCAAAATGCAACACATAGAGCTTCTCCTAGGATCAAAAACCCCAAGTGAAATTCATGTCAACCCTCCAAAAGTTTCAAAAAATAAGGGCAGCGGAAGTGGTGGAAAATGATTGAAATGGGAGAAGGAGAAGGTGATTGAGCAGCACCAGAAAAACAAGTGATTATGCAAGGGTTGTGGGGAGTTAGCATACCATGATATTACAAATTACCCACACAAGAAGTCTTTTTAAGTAAATTAAATATCTTTGATATTACAATTAAGTTGAATGTTTATATTGTGTTCTTATATTGTTTTTTGGTAGGGTTGTAAATTTAATGACTTGATAAATTTCATGTAGGTTCAAGATCACTTTGAAGAGCAAAGCAATATTAATGATCAATGAAAGAACAAGGTATGTTTTGCAAGTTTTCTACCTTTTGTTTGTGTAAAGATAGTTCTTTTACTGCCTTTGGCTTGCTTAGTATCTGTGCATTGTTGGCTTACTCTTCAAATTCTACATATTGTATGGAGCTTTCGAACTTGGTATGATATGAAAGTTGATTGTGGTTCTTTCAGGTGAGGAAGGTTTATATGTTTGATGGAGTAACTGTATATGACTTGAAAATGTTAAGGATCAAATTTTATTTGGTTAGTCTTAGTTCAAAATTTTGATGCAAGTGTTAGTTTGTTCCATAAAATATAATTAGACTTCCCACACCAACTATTTGTTCTTTTACCTTAATGCGTATGGGTGCTTCAACTTTTGTATGTGGGTGCTTCTAAGTTGTGTTGAAAGTGCTTCAACATCCTTTTTTTTGGGCTTTGAGTGTTTGACAAAGGCATTTAGAATTCCTTTTTTATTTAAGGTCCTTTTTCATGGAAGGTGATTCTATTAATGTTTGTAGGTGTTTTAAGTTAAAAAGTGTGGGTGCTTGTCAATTGTATTTTCGGTGCTTCAATAATTTTGGAAACTTTGTTTATTTTTTTAAAATTTGATTGAGCGTAGATGCTTTTATTAATGTTTGTAGGTTCTTTAATTTAATGGTCCCGGTGCTTGAAAATAGTATTTTCGGTGATTGAAGAATTTCATGCAATTTGTTTTTAAATTTTATTAAGCATAAAGTGTAGGTGCTTCAAGTTATGTCTATAGGTGCTTTAAATTAAAGGTGTAGGTGCTTGAAAATGATACTTTTGGTGTTTTAAAATTTTTATGGGTTGGGCCTTTTTGACGGAAGGTGCATCTATTAATGTTTGTAGGTGTTTTAAGTTAAAGATGTGGGTGCTTGTCAAAAAAAATCGGAATAATTTTGGCAAGTTTATTTATTTTTTAAAATTTTATTGAGCATAGTGGGAGGTCGTCGTCGTACCTTTCAAAGATATTATTTTAAGCCATTTTTGCTTACTAACTACAATTAAGTAGATAGTGGCAAGTCGTGGTCGTCCACAGAGAAGAGAGATATTTCTAAAGGTTTACACATATAAGGGTGCATATAAGCCTAGATATATACATACATAGATACATAAAAGCAAGTAACAATGGGGTTTTGGTTGGTTGGTTTCCTAAGTTATGAAAAAAAAAACACAACTAGCAAGATTAAGTAACTATCCTAATCATGAAACAAACTACCAAAAAGGTAAAAACTATAAAAGACAAAGTCTTGGGGGCAATAGATATCCGCTTCCGAACATCATATCTATCATTGAATCCACGACCTATTCACTACTTTAACTACTTGTTGTGAAGATAAATCTTCTATCCTTCTTTGATGGTAGTTTACAATAGTGAATTCGATACCTCTTGCTAAACCGCACTAATGACCCATTTAGTCGTTCAACGCCTAAAGGTATCCCATTAGGGGCACTAAGCACGAAGAATCAACAAGTTTGGTAATACTTATAAACACTACATCTTGTCTAAGTATTTAACCAATTCATGCATTTACATAAGATTAGTCTAGAACGTTTAACGTTCATAAACCTCTCCTACTTGCTACACAAAACAAACATGACAACGAATTCGACATTATCACATTCATCTAGCATTTAGCAAATCAACAAAAATAGTAGAAGCTCTAACTCATGCTCTTGGATTTCATATCAAAGGAAGAGAGAATTAGTTACTTTCTCCAATCCTTAACACATAATCATACAAGCAATTCACATACTCAAACTTCTAACACCATTAATCATTTAACAACCAAATTCAAAGCACAATAAATACACAATAGAGAAAGTATTAAATGGATATATAGGATTCTCAAGACCTTAATAAGGAAGCCTCAATCCATTGCTCCCAAGGAGATTACTAAGCTAAATAATATAAACATATAACTAATCTACAAACTAAGAAAAGAAAAGGAAGAGAACTAGAGTTACAACCCAGAAAATTGCAGAAGAAAACGGGTTGGAACAGTCCTAAAAAGGGGAAATAAAAGAAGTATTTATAGTACAAAAAGCCCAAAAAGTATGTCTGGGCCGCCGGCCGTCGTGACTCGCGACACATTCATCGCGATGGTCAGAGTACTCTTCCCTCAAATGTTGTCTTCTTTCTTGGTCTAATTGTAGTTGTCTCCTCTTTTCGTATCTGAGTCTTCCAGGCCTTCGTAGTCTTCAAAATGTAGTCGTCATGGTCTTCAAATCTCCAACGATAGTCTTCAAAGTCTTCCAATATTTGCCTTGTCACACAAAATCCCCTAGAAGAGTAATAAAAGCATAACGGGGATCTTAACTCATCTTAGAGAATTTCAAGGAAAAATGCCACATCTATAGCACAAAAGTATACAAAGGTGAATACAAAAAGTTCCCAAAATAACCGTATAAAATGGACACACCAAATATCCCCACACTTGAACCTTACTCGCCCTCGAGTAAGAAAAGATTCAAGAACAAAAATAATTTCACATGTCCATATCCTAATACTAATATTCCCCCAAATCAAAACCTCACAAAAACTCTCAATATCATAAGTCCCAAAATCAAAGATCAAATGAGATTTTTCCTTCAGAATCCCTAATTCCTAAATCTAACCAAACCTACCACCTATCAATTCATTCGTACCCATAAAAACATTTCAAAGTCCCAAATTGATAATCCCAATATCCAATGGCATAAAATGAATTCAAACCATATGAGAAGTTCAAGCACATACTTCACTTCATACCAATATATCAACCAAAATGAATTACCTAAAGAATCAAGAATTGACAATCCTACTTCATTTTTCTCACTAACTTATCCAATCCCAATAAGTCCTATGATGTTAGGCTACATGATTCATCCATATATTAACCGCAACCTTATGACTCCAACGCCGGGAAATGAGTAGATTTTTTGAACAAATTTTCTTTTTCTATCTTTCTCTCATTTTTCCTAGGAGCCCCTTCGGGTTTTTATCGAGCCACACATCATATTTCTTAGGCTCACCTATCACCCACATTTAGCCCCTCATTTTTACCTAGGCCACCCTTTCGGGTTTTCGACCTATCAGGGCCCCTAATGTTGCCTAAATTGCCCTCTCGGGTTTTTAACTTAGCAGGTTTTCTTTTTCTTTTTTTCTTTTTCCCATGCTTTTCCAATCAAAAGTAGCAAAAATATTTCAAGATCAAGCATACATGCATCATTATAGAATTTAGCAATCATAGTCACAATGATGTAGTCGACACACTACAATCAACAAAGGTATTATAAAGATACAAGAATATTCATATATCTATATATGATGGTGGAGAAATGATTTGAAGTGTGATGGTTCTTAGGAGTAGTTGGTTGAGAAGAATAAAAAAATGATTTAATATTCTGGTGCAGCTGTCACGAATCGCAACAGAGTATCGTGACTCGCGATCGCGAGAAAATGGAACTGGAAGTTGCAAATTCTCAAAATATTTCTGAATTCTATCGCGATCGCGACATGTTTGTCGCGACTTACGATGATATGTCACGACATGTGATGCCACATTCGCGGTTGCAAAATTTTGAACCTGGAAGTTGCGAATTTGAGAATCTTTACCTGATTTCCATCGCGACCGCGACAAGGATTTTGTGACTCACGATTCAATGGAACTGGGAGATGAAAATTTCCCTTGTTTTTCACGACTTGTGACACCTCTGTCGCGACTCACGACAAACAGAGTTTCCCAACTCTTAAGTGAATTTTCTTACGAACTTTCCCAGCTTTCTTCCCTTTGTCATGGTTATCATTCCTTCATCTTCTATAATTCAACGCACTTCATCTTACTACAAAATCATGGAAAAATATACCGTGAAAAGAACAGGATAACATAACAAAAAATATTGACAAAAAACAAAATAAAAGCCAAATTTACTTGCATCATCAGTGCGACTTAGCTCCGTATGTTTAAGGTCATCGGCACGACCATAATGTTATCCATATGATGAAGTTTTGAACCCTTCACCATGAGCATAAAAAAGTAGAGAGGTGGGGTTACAAAACTTTCAAGAGGCAAGTCTTGTAGGGGTGGAGTTGGTTTGAAATGGGTGAGGTGGTTAGGAGGCTTGGTATAGTCTTTTTTCTCCTCTCTTATCTCCATCAAAACTTCTAAAAATGGTGGAGTCGGTTCACTAGGTGGGTGTAGGGGTGATGATGGTAATGGATGTCGCACAATCACCTCTTCCTCAACTTCTTTGTATTCAACTAAAGACTCCTCATCCGCTTCGAACTCGAACTCATTCTTCAAGGTGACCTCACTCACCGTATCTTCGAGTTTGACTTGGGATGGTGTATATTCGGAATAATAAAATTCCATTCAGATCACCACTTCCATCATGTTGCTTACTTGCCCCTCCAAAACCTCGATTCTTGAGAAAGTTTGAGCTTCCACTTCCTCATTAATCTTGGCTAACTTGGTCAAGTTTACTAATGTATCCATGATCTCCTCATTTGTCAAACTTGAACCTTCTTCTTCAGCTTGGTTTTGGGGTATGGTTTAAGGTTGTGGGGGATAACTATATTGCTCGTAAGGTTGGTTTTCCAGCTCATTTTCATACCACAAATCCGGACTACCACTCCACTCCGGATTGTCAAAATCGTGGAACGGATACCATTCTTGAGCTTCTTGCCCTTGAAAACCATCACATCCATTCTCTTGATAACACTCTTCATAATACCCTTGGTTTTGAAAACCAACGGTCCTTTCTTCCTTGTAGTGCCTATCCCTCAATATATAGCAAGATTTGGTAGGATGGTCGGAATGAAAAATCCTGCAAAACATTTCTCGTTGAGTCTCTCTTCTCATCATTAGTTCCCTCAAGGTGAGATGTTTCATATTTTTTTTCAAAAAACTTTGGAATGATATTGCAAGGATTCTCGATAAGAATACACCAAGAACTTGAGCAATACCTACTCTAAAAAAAATAGCCAAAAATAAAAGGCAAATAAAACAACTAGCTAATATTCAACCAAATATGCCCAAACACTTTAAAATAAACACCTCTTCCCCGGCAGCGGCTCCAAAATTTGGGAGGTTATCGCCGTACCACTCAAAGATACTATTTTTAAGCCCTAAATGCTTACTAAATACAATTAAGTAGATAGTGGCTAGTCGGGGTCGCCCACAGAGAAGAGGGATTTTCCTAAGCGTTTACACATAGAAGGTTGGATATAAGCCTGTTTATAGATATATACATATATATATAATCATGTAAAGAAGGGGGTTTTTGGTTGGTTTTCCTAAGTTATAAAAGTAAATACAACACAACTAGCAAGGTTAAGTAACTATGCTAATCATGCAACACACTAAGAAAAAGGGGTAAAAACTACAAATGACAAAGCCTTGGGGTAATGGATATTAGCTTCCGAACCTTTTATCCATCATTGAATCTACAACCTATTCACTACTTTAACTACTTGTTGTGAAGATAAATCTCCTACCCTTCTTTGATAGTAGTTTACCAGAGTGAATTTGACATTTCTTGCTAAACCTCACCAATGACCCCTTTAGTCGTTCAACGCCTAAAAGTATCCCATTAGTGGTATTAAGTACAAAGAATAAATAAGCTTGGTAACACTTATAAACACTACACCATGTCCAAGAATTGAACAATTTTATGCATTTATACAAGATTAGTCAAGAACGTTCAACGTTCATAAACCTCTCTTATTTGCTACACAAAAAAACATGAAAAATAATTCGACATTATCACATTTATCTAGCATTTATCAAATCATCAACAAATTAGAAGCTTTAATTTATGCCATTGGATTTCATATCAAAAGAAAGGAGAATTAGCTACTTTCTCCAAACCCTAACACATAATCATACAAGCAATTCATATACTCAAACTTCCAATACCATTAATGTATTCAACAACCAAATTCAAAGCACAATAAATGCACAATAGAGAAAGCATTAAATAGATAGAAATGATCCTCAAGACATGGATAATGAAGCTTCAATACATTGCTCCCAAGGAGATTACTAGTCTAGATAATGAAAACATATAACTAATCTACAAAAACTAAGAAAAGAAGAAGAAGAAACTAGGGTTTCAAACCCAGAAAATCACAGGAAGAAAAGGGGTTCTGAAGAGAGAGGATAGGGTTTGATATTTATAGTACAAAAAGAATGAAAGAGTGCTAGCCACCCGTCTGTCGCGACTCGCGACCGAGCCCAGATTCAGCATCTAGATTTCTTTCTTCTCCTTGTCTCAAGTCCTCCTCTTCACATAACTTTTCTTTAATCCTTCTAGTCTTCAAAGCTCAAAATAAGGTCTTCAAATCTTCAAAGATAGTATTCAAAGTCTTGAAAGTCTTCCGACATTTACCTTGTCATACAAAATCCCATAGAAAAGTAATAAAAGCGTAAAGTCGCTCTTAACTTATCTCAGGTAATTCCAAGGCAAAATGCCACATTTAGAGCACAAACGTGTACAAAAGTGAATCCAAAAAGTCCCCAAAATAACCGTATAAAATGGCCATATCACCAAAGTTGTGGATTTGTAGTGGATGAGTCAAAGTTGCATATTTGGCGAAGTTTCGAAATATGGAGGAGAGAACATTCATTAAGAAGTGAGCATTGCTACCACCGGGAAGGAACTTTAAGGTCCTACTTGTGAGTTTTTTCTTTCTCCCTTATTTCTTTATCTTGTCATTTTAATCACATTAAGGACAATGTGTGTTTCAAGTATGGGGGAGAGAAACATATCTCATTGTATTGTATTGTAGGGTGCATATTCTCTACTTTGATTTCTTCTGTTTGATTTTTTTCCCGTTAAGTTGAAACTTGAGAGGGAAATTTAGGAAAAATTGAGGGGCCCAGATAGGTCAAAAACCAAAAGGGCCACCAACGCAAAAATGAGAGGCCTTATGTCTTGGAAAATTATACTATAACCCAAAATTGTGTTACCCTACAATCCATTTCTCCAAAATACATGATTTTTGTTATTTTTGCCTAAATATAGAAATAATAAATAGATGATTTTCTGGTGAAATGTTGGAAAGTGCTAGTACATGTTTTAGAGTAACTTAACGCTAGTTACTTGGAAGTAAAAAAGGGAAATCGGAAAAGATTTACAAACATGTTCTTGGGCATGATTATTGAAAAATACTATGTTACAAACTTGGAAAAAATGTGGGTGTATAGGGTAGCATCACGTTTGAGAGGGTTTTAATTTGGAGTTACGAGTAAAGTTTTTTACTTTTTGCATTTGGGTCCCTCTAAGAAAGGTCGAGTTGTCGAATCACGAAATTCGCAACACCAAAATGCAATTCAATAGTATGCGATTACAAATTTGCAATTTGGGCATGTATGAGTGAACGAAAGAGCCTCCAAAGTCAACATTTATTACTTCTACACATTTTTAAAAATTACACTGTGGCCGAAAATTGTGTTACCTTATTATCCATTGCTAAAAAATACATGAGTTTTTTTAATTCTTTCCTAAGTCAAGTAAGGGTTTACAAATTTAGTGTTTTTATATATAAAGTCAAGTGAAAGTAACTGTTGCTTAGTTAAAGTCAACTTAGTTATTAGTGTTTATGTATGGAAAGTCAAGTAAGGGTTGAACGTTTATTAGTTAAAGTAAAAAATATTTATGAATATATTAAGTCAATTATGGGTTGGATGCTTATTAGTTAAAGGAACCAGTCCTAGAGGGGGTCTCCGTGGTAGTGTAACTTAGTTATTAAAGTTTTTATATACAAAGTCAAGTAAGGTTGACCGTTGATCATTTATAGTGAAACATTTATATTCTTATTTATACATACTAAGTTAAGTAATGGGCGATCGTTGATTAGTTAAAATAAACTTAGTTATTAGTGTTTACAAGTAGAAAAACAAATAAAGGTTAACTGTTGATTAGTTAAAATTTTAAAAAAATTATTTGTATTTATAAATTCTAAATCAATTAAGGGTTGAACATTAATCAGTTAATGTCAAAAAAATTATTCTTATTTATATATATTAGGTCAATAAAGGCTAATCGTTGAATAATTTAATTCAACTTAGTTATTAGTTGAAATCAACAAAAGAAGTGAGCGATCTTGAAAGTCAAGAAAAAACAATTTAGCTTAAAGCAGCTACGCATAACCCATGATTTTTTTGCAATTTTTTTAAAAACAAATTGCCAAATTTTATTTTTTTTGAATATTTGACGGGAAGATTGAATTTTTAAAATTTTTAACACCGGTTTTGGTACTAGTTTTTTAAAAATCGGTCTTAAATTTTTTGAAATTAACTGATGTTAAATTTTTAAAAACAATTCATCTTAGAGCGATTGGGCTTAGCTCATTAAATTTTCAATTTTTTAAAATAATTGGTGAATATTTTAAAAAAATTGCGGGAAGATTGATTTTAAAGTTTTTAAAACTTGTTTTAGCACTGGTTTATTGAAAGTTGATGTTAAATTAATACCGATTTTTTGAAATTAACACTAATATTTTTAAAATAAGTATTAAATTTAACACTGTTTTCAAAATTCTAGTGTTAATTTAAAAAAACCGATGTCAATTTAACACCAATTATTTTAAAAAAACCGATGTTAGTTTCATTTGGGGCACTGATTTTCAAAAACTAGTGCTAGAGGTTAGAGAATGTCACAAGTTCCAGGAGCCTAACCAGGGTACAGAGATTGCCCACAGAATAAATAGCCAACATTAGGTCACCTTGGCCTTTTGCGAATTAGGCAATTGACATTACGAGACTTTTCCCTGAGGCAGCGGGGAGGAAGAGGTTCTTTGTGATGGCGATTGATTACTTCACCTAGTGGATGGAAGCAGAGGATGTAGCGACTGTAACAGGGAAGAAAATCACAAACATCGCCTAGAGAAGCATAGTCCACAGGTTTGGAATCCCATGGAAGATATTGAGTGATAATGGAAAATAGTTTACCAATGAGCCTTTTTGGTATTGGTGCGCTGGCCTAAACATAATACAGCAGTTCACGTCTGTGGCTCATCCCAGACTAAAGGTCAAACACAGGTGACAAAAAGAACAATATTTCTGGGACTGAAGAGATGGCGGGGGTAGGGAAGAGGAGATTGGGAGGAAGAGTTAGTAATTGTGCTATAGGCCTACAAAACCACGCCGAGAATGGTCACTGAGGAATCCCCTTACAGGTTGTGTTTTGGCCATGTCCAGTAGAAGGGTGAGCGAGCCGATGGATCAAGGAGAAAATGACTAGGTGATCAATTAGAATTTGGAAGAACTAGATGAACTCAGGGAAAAAAGCGTTGAAGGAGGCCGTGTAAAGTCTTGGATGGAACAACACTACAACATAGTCAGGCCCATATCCTTATATATAGGAGACCTTGTGCTAAGAAGGAATAAAGCTAGCAATGCTCAGGGTCAGAGGAATCGAGGTGCTTGGTAAATGAGCTTAGCAACTGGAAACGTTGGATGGAAGACCAATTCCCCGTACCTAGAACATCGCCCATCTGAGGAAAAACTATGCCTAGACAGGTACTACTCTAGAAATGTGTAAATTTTTATTTATATAGCTTACTATTTTGATAGGCGAGTCAGGATTCTTGAAGGGATTAAATCTTATGTAACCCAATAATGGGTAAGATCCTAAAGAAATACCGGTATACGTCTCTATCTTTTTGCTGCACTTTGGAGTTTTAATATAGGAAGGAAATACGACCAAACAACAAATTTAAATGTCAAAGCCCCAGGCCGATGAAAGCAACATAGGCTCATGACAACCAAAAAATTTCAGGTTGGATCCTTAGAAGGGAAAAAATAGCTTTGGTCACACGACGACCGTAGAACAACGAGCCGAATTAGTAGGCAAAACATGAAACTTTGGCTTAGGACAGCCAGAAATTGCAGGTCGGGTCCCAAAGGCCAAAGAAAATAGCTTCGGCCCCACGAAGGTCGTAGAGTGAGCCGGATCGCCAGGACAAAATACGCAACCCTGGCTTACAACAGCAAGAGAATTGTAGGCCGTGTCCAAAAGGCCAAAACAAATACCTTCGGCTCCATGATGGCTGTAGAGCAATGAGCTAGATCACTAGGCCAAAAATGACACTCTGGCTTACGGAAGCTAGTGAATTTCAAGCTGAATCCTGAAGGCCAAAACAAATACCTCTGTCCCAACAAAGGCCGTACAATAAAGAGCTGGATTGCTAGGTCAAAAATACAACCTTGGCTAATGACAGCCACCAAATTGCAAGCCAGAAACAAAAGGAATAAAAAATATCTCACGCCTCGTGACGGTCGTAGATCAATGAGCAAGATCGCCAAGTAAAAAATGCAATTCTGGCTTAAGACAATCAGCATAGCAAGCTGGGTCTGAAATGATAAAACAAATAACTTCGGTCCCACGAGAGCCATAGAGCAACAAGTTAGATCTCTAGGCTAAAAAATTCAACTCTGACTTACTATGGTAGCAAATTGTAGGTCGGCTGTCTTAGACCAAAACAAATTGCTTTGGCCCCACGACAATCGTACAACGTTGAGCCGGGTCGCGGAGATAAAAAATGAATTCTATCTTAAAACTTCCAACATATTGAAGACCAGATCCCAAAGGCCAAAATGAATAGCTCTGGCCTCACGATGCTCATAGAGCGACGAGCCAAATTGCTAGGCCAAAAAATGCAACCCTTGCTAGCGACAACCACAGAATTGCAGGTTAGGTCCCAAACGCGAAAACATATAGCTCCGGCCTCATGACAACCATGGAGTGTTGAGCCGAATCACTAGGCTAAAAAATTCAGCTCTGGCTTAGGACATCCAGCAAATTGCAATTCGGGTCCCAAAGGAAAAAAATAGCTTCTACCCAACGACGGTCGTAAAGCGATGAGCCGGATTGCCGAGGCAAAATATTCAAATCTAGCTTACAATAACTAGAGAATTGTAGGCCAACTCACAAAGGTAAAAAATGATAGCTTTGGCCCCACGATGGCCGTAGAGCGACGAGCCGGATTGCTAAGCCAAAAAATGCAACTATGGCTTACGAAAGCCAGCAAATTGCAAATTCGGGTCAAAAAGGCTAAAAAAATAGCTCCACCCCCATGACCGCTACAGAGAGATGAGCCAAATCACCGATGACATCCAGTGAATTGTAGGCTGGGTTCCAAAGGAAAAAAAAAGCTTTGGCCCCACAAAAAATTTAGATTGACGAGCCAAATCGGAAGGCCGAAACATATTGCTCAGGCTTAAAATTGGTGGAGAATTTTAGGCTAGGTCCTAAAGGCCAAAACAAATTTCTTCGTTCCCACGATGGGCACAGAGCAACAAGCCAGATCGATGAGCTAAAAAATGCAACTCTTGCTTACGACAACCAGCGAATTGTAGGCCGGATTCTAAGTACAAAACTAGAATAGAAGTAAGCAACTCCGGCCCAAGATGGTCAGAGATGTGTCAACGAAACCAGTGCAATGCCTCTGACGATATTAACCTACAAGCTAAAAAGGTACGCTGAAGCTACTAAAAAGCAAGAGAAAAGTGCATTTTTAACCTTATGTTTTGGACAAAAGTGGAGAAATGCCCTTGTAAAATCTTAAAGTGCAGAAATAACTCTAGACTTCGTTGACGAAAATTTCAACGATCAAATTGGGCTGAAATGGGTGAAATGACCATTATACCCTTGAGTTAAAAAATTCAAAAACAAAATAAAATAATAAGGACACTATTTACCCTCGGCAACCTCACCTCTCACATCGCCGATTTCTCCTCCTTGCATATCGCTACCTCTCATGCCGCAAAATACCACAACTATCTGCATCACCACCGCACTTGCACATCAATGCACTTCCCATCGCTGTTTCTTCTCGCCCATTCGTTGCTCCCATGTGAAATGATATCTCTCTTGATATGGTGATTATGGCTTCATGTATATCGGGATTTCGCTATCAACGGAGGCGTGTTAGAGCGCTATAGGGCGGATTAGAGGCTGGAGATTTTGGAGGTGGGTTAACTTCGAGAGCTATGGTGCTGGATTTTTGGCAAAAAGTTTGGGCTATTATCTGGTGTTGAGCGGTGGTGGGTGGAGGAGGAGTTAGGGTTTAGGGTTATTGGCGGGGGTGGTGGGGCGGAGAGGTAGAACTTTGTGGTGGTCCTGGGTGTCGCACGGGGAGAGGTGATGGCGTAGATGGCTGTAGTGGTGCGCAGGAAGAAGTGGTGGCTAGGTAGAGGTGTTTTTTTGTTGTTGTGGTGGTGAAGCAGAAGAGGTGGCGGTGAGCGAAAGGTGATGGCGTTGGTGGCTGTGGTGGTGCGTTGGGAGAGGTGGTGGCGAGGGAGAGGTAGAGCTATAGAAGGTGGGGGTGGGCGATGGGGATAGGGTTTTCAATAGGTGGGCAGCGGTGGTGGGCGATGGGTGCGATGAAGATAAAGAAAAAGAAGTCCAGTGTATACTAGTCAATTACGTTGTGTAAACCTCTTAAGGGGGAAAGTACAAACCATCACAAAAACAAACAAATTGTTCAAACCTCTTAGAGGGGGAATTACACACCCAACAGAATTAAAATAGTTTAGGAAATAAAAAGAAATATAGTTTTAAAGGGTTTTCACAGAAGCTAGCTTCACGGCTTCCCACCATTGGCGACCTCGCTCTCCTTAACAGTCTAAGATTTCCCCACTACAGGTTCCTCGTTATCACCAACAGCTTGACGCGGGTGACTGGTAGAAAGGGCATCGGGCTCAACCAATGCATTGTCTGGATCCCAACGGTTAAGCTCATTAAGCGTGATATATGGGAACAACTTGGTGAAGTACTCGGTGAAGTTGTTGTTTAGCTTGAAACCGTTTTCGATCAGTTAGCATCAATTATATTGGCCTTGCAGCTTATTATGACTGAACCTATAGGGTCACACACAAGGCATGAAATCGGACAAAATAAATGACTATTGGGCTAGGAGCCCAGATAGTAATTATATGAGAGATGATTTTAGAACTTATTAAGTCCAATTGGGCTGGACCCAGATTGACTTAAGGTTAGGGTTTACTGTCATGTTTGTCCTGTATAAATAGATGATAGCTCAAGAATAAACATGACGATTGACATTCAGAACCTGGTTGTTCCCGACGGCAGAAACCAAAATAACCCTACCATTTTCATATAACCAACCTCGCCGTAGAAGAAGAAAGACGAACAGAGTTGTCTTTGCTTGCTGATCTGTTCTAAGCTGACAATGACGCATGTGGTCTGATCGTGCCGTGTGGATACGTATAGAGGGATCGCATATGAGATTCTCTTCTCCATGATTGAACGTTCCTCCGCACGCTACAAAGATAATCTCAACCCTTAAATAGATTCAGATTGAATACATGCATGAGATCTTGAATATGATTAAACTTACTTACTTACTTTATTTATATTTCTTTTGTATTCTAATTGTGGTTTGACCATCCTTCCATTATATTTGGATCATGTCCCCCCATTATGCGGAACACATCCTTATATGTGGTTTTGTGACCCATTTGGCAAGTAGTGTTTTCTAACGTATCTGCAAAACACCAGTCAGTTGTGTTGTTGTGCTCAGGCTTTGTGAACGGACTTACTCACCTATGTCTATTATTGAAGTGTATACTTTGTGTTTCCCGACTTTACTATTTCATTATACTTTGTTACCTTGATTGGGGCGGTCGGGTCATGTATGATTCCTGGCTTGTTGCTTTGTTTGCTGGATTATACTGGGAGGGCTGTATATACATTTAACCCCCTAATCACAATTTCATGGAAATGGAGCATGAAAAAATGGTGGGATCGATGGGCATGATGTAGTCTTCCTGGTTACAGAAAACATTGGTTCGTAATGGTTGCTCAGTGTAGGTTAATCGAAGTTAAACGAATTTGTGAGTATAATATGAATGTTGAACTAATTTCCCATGGAATTGATTTTGTAGTTGTTGGGAAACTAATTATCATGATGTTTGATAATTGAAGTAAGTGATATATGGGGGTATTATATGTGACATTTAACCAGTCTCAGAGGTTGGCCATTAATGGGCCAAAGATAGGGGAGTAAATGAAACATAAATGGAAGTTCCTGTGTTTTAATCATGACTGAGCATGTTTCCCAATATCAAATGCAAAGTTCCCGTGTTCTAATTGTCAACTTACACACGCTAATTTTATTGCACCAAGAAGGTACTCAAACTTCTAAGAAGTTACTTTATGCTTCATAACCCACCAATTTTCTGGAAAAGTTTTTGATGAGTTAGGGGAATTACAACTTATCTTAATTTGCATTTTGTTTAAAGGTTTTTGTCAATATTGAAGGTATAGTGTGAAAAACTTCATACTTTCCAACTATCTACGTTTAAGAATACTTTTTGTTTTCGAGACATATTCATTCATCCCACAGAGTTTTTAAGACTGTGATCTACTTATAAACAAATTTACCTATAAACTAGATATATTTGAGCATTGGAAAATTGTTAACTAATATGTATTTTTAAAATAATGGGGAAAGTTTATGAAAAAGGTACAAGCTAGTCCTCCGAACCATAGTATAAAAATACAAAACAATGGTCATCCACAAAGTATGCATCTGGATCGAGGTGGTGAGTATTTTTACATACAATTTCACCGAATCATACTTCCCCTGGATAAAAAAAGTTAGACTTTGGTGCCATCGATCATAAAAAGCATGATTTTTTTGTTAAGTCTTAATGTTAATAAATCTTGATAAATAATTATAAAGATTTACGAAAACTGACTAAAGTATACTAAATTTTTTGTATCATTGCATACAAATTATCAACACAAAAATTTAAAAGAATAAGAAATTATACATCAAAAATAAAAAATATATTAAGTATATCAAACTTAAATAAAATTATAAAACCACAAAATCTACGTTAGAAAGTTTTTTTTTATTTGCAAGGATTATTGTATATGGTCAAAAAAAATTCATTACTTTTGCAAGAAGATATTTATAAATTTTCTATGAATGAATTTGTGAACAATATATACATATCTTAATAACGAATGAAGAATATATGAATACACAACCCACATCGATTTTTGAACGAAAACATTCATATATAGAAAAATCCAAAACAAAATATGATACACGATTTTTAAACGGAGGTCACAATTATTGAAGGGAGCTATTGTGTTTCAACATTTATGGAGGGATGGTGTTGTGCTCTGTCACATACTTAGTTGTTGTGCTTCCATTTTTCTGGAGTTTTATTTTTGTAAAACATAGCTCAATCTCCGTACCAATTAAAAGCATCTCATTGGTATCGAAAGACAATATTTTCCCCTCATCTTCATGTGAGGATTCTTTATCATACGTGTCATATTTTTTATTCTAAACATTGATATATAATGTTCCGCACTCCATGTATTAGTTTAGTTATTTGATTCACCAGTAGAATGGATTCTTCTTTGTCCTTAACAACTTTCACCTTGACGAATATAAATGCATGGCATGAAGCTAGTATCTCCACTATCTTCTATTTCAGTTCCTCTCCTATGATAAGAGCATACACTTCTTGCAGTTGATTGCATCTGAAATGCAGGATCTACTGTTTATTCATCAGACATATCATGGAATACAAAAGTTATATCTTTGATGTAGATCTAGAAATGACAATAGTGTAGGACAAAGGGATTAAAGGAGGTTATATTTGACCATAGAAGGCATTTTTAAGATGAATTCTCTGGTTCTGCCTTTAATCCTATTTGATCAAAAGTGGTTTTGAGAACCGATTTTGTTGGACAAGATAAAAGGCGGATATTTACCACCTTTGACAAGGCCCAGGAACCGACTTTGTAGAAGTTCCAAAACCCGGAAAAGTTAACATACCCTCGGATGGTTAATGCATTTTCGTTACCATAAGAGTAATTAGTTTCGGGTACTTGGACTCAGTAGGACAGGGAGCATGGATTCCTCTATCTGGTGGTATTTCCTGACCAAATCTTCATTTTGAGATAAAGAAAATGATTTTCTTATTTTAGGGTTTACAAAATCGGAACATTCTGAACACCCTTAGGTAGTGAATAAGATTCCGGTACTATAAGTGTAATAACGTTCTGGTACCTAGACTGCTATCACGGGGGTAAGAGTGGTTCCTCCATTGATTGGTATTTCCGGACCTGAACTGGTAATTGAGCTTTGGGAGTTGTTTTTGCTGGTAGTTTTATGATCTCCGAGCCTGATTCACGTAGTCAGGTTACGGCTTCTTAATATAAAATTGTGTCTTCTCAACATTGCACAGCTAACACGCGACTATCTTCTGATACCGGAAGTGAATTTGGGTGCAATGGTAAAACAAAAAAATTCCTGGCTAAAACCCCATAAATTTTCCTTAAATCACCAATACACATTCAAATACACATCATATACATTGTTAGAGGTTACACAAATGTATAGATACTGCTAAACTAGCAATTATCTTTACATAAGATGAGAAATCACGTAGATTATGTTCCACAAATTTCATGTAAATTTTTAAGCCTACCTGACACACAACAATATAATTGTAGTTCCAACAAAATATATAAAAAAATGCTAATCAAACAACTATTTATAGATAGGAATAGAAAATAGTCAAATTCTATTCCAAACAACACATGTAACTAATATTGAGAAATATGTTAGGGTACCACATTAGAGGATCCAAGAGTCGCGGATCAGACATGAACTAGATGTCTTGCCAAACAATAATTTGCCATGTTGAAGTCATCTTGTGAATACGGCTTGTAATCATTTGGAAAAATCTGTGGGGATAGTAAATATTATCATTGGTTAGGTAGCTTATTGAAGAAGAAAAATTGATATAATTATGGGAAAAATACTAACTTTATCAATTTCCTGGTAATCCAATCGTATATGTTTAGCGCACTCCGCTGCATCTAACATTACGTAGTACCCACACTCCCATGTGTTTGCTTGTCTCTTCAACTGATATATAGAGAATATTATGTTAAAATAATAATCAACAACAATAAATTGATCATAATTGATTATTGAACTTCATACATTGATCTGGACTACGTGTAATGCCATGGTTATTTTGATTCATTGAATGCATTCTCCAAAATATCAACAAAAACTTGTGAATGTTGAAAGTGCAACGAATCCATCTTGTACACAGGCTTTTCTTCCGGAACAGTCAAAATTAATCTCCAATGTTCATTCCTTAAAAAATTATTTGAATAAAATATTTAGTAAAAATAAGACATTGAAGGCCATGTGGAACAATTTAAAATTGAAAAAATAACCTCTCAATGTAAGGACACTGAATAGTTTCTTATCCGTTCAGCTAATGCTTTTGCGCACATAATCGACCCGGTCTTGCTTCGAACACCCAATCCCTTGGGTCATTAATGGAAACAAATACCCTACCCAACATTTCTCCTTTTTATTAGCAAAGTAATACATGGAACTTACACATAGCATTTCCAAGATTAGAGTAGAATATATAAGAAATGCAACTATATTTAAAAGAAATGGAAAAGATAAAAATTAAACTAGAACACAATATAAATGGGAACATGATGGTTTGGTTGACTTCATCACACTAAAATAATTCCTTGAGGTCACTCCACAATGCAATGATGTCTCGATTTCTTCCAAAAATACATTCATTCCCAAAAAATGTGTACGTACGTGGAGTTATGTTGGTGTGTGTTGATCATATTCAACAAAAGGTGGATGAAAGGTGGAGAAACATTTTCCATTTTTGCCCTTGTCATAGGGGTTTCTGTGATTTTAGTTGCAGATACAATTAATTTCTTTGTCGGTGGCCGACTGACTTTAAATGACTGTCTTTCATAAGTTCAACGTATTCTAGTCAGTGAGGCCAAAGAAGGAAGCTTGTAGCGGTTCCTACCTTTCTTTAATATCCTTTTGAAATTGGTAAGCTTGCATTGAGAACCAAGGGTTTCTCCAACATTATGCTTTCCATTCCTTCCTTGATTTGAATTGAATGATGATGTTGAAATGATCCGTAAAAAAACCACTGGTAACATGTAACGAGTTTGCACTTTCACCAACCTCGGTGAAAAGCTCACATATTTGAGAACCCTACATGAAATACATAGTGTCAATTTTAAAAACGTAATAACATAGAATGCTATTCACAAAAAAATGATCGAACCTTTTGTTTGGATCGATAGGATTGCCTTGTTGTGACAATCTTCAATCTCTGCCTTGGGTAGTAATTCATTGTGGTTTACCTCAATCTCGCCCAAAGACCGGTGAGATCCTTTTGACGAAGACTCCTAATTTATAGCTAGATTCCTTGGATTGTAGGGCCCTAGAAGATCAGTGTGCTTTTACTAACATGCAAATTAAGATTTCTTGTTGTTCGAATCATTTGTCCTGGAGAATGGACTCCTTTTGTAATGTTTTGAGGCTCGAAGACTTATCCTTATAATATGAACATATATGCTAAAATCCTCTCCTCTTACAAGACCGGGGTGGTCAGATTTTCTGGGGGCCTTGCCTAAAATGTCGTGCTTAATTGTTAGGATGAATCGACCTTCATTTTGATCTTGTGTTATTTTATATTTTTTGAAGCAAAAAAACATTATGAATAAATAATCTAACAATGGAAACAAGACAACAAAATTTGCATTGTAATAAAAACAAGTTAATAGTACTCGTACCACATTTTCTGAGAGTTAAACCGCCTCATTCTTTTTATATCGACCCTCCTTGTTTAGTTTAGCTTTTAGGAATAGATCACACCGTTTAATTTGATCGACATCCGATGGAACAACAGATGCCCTAGCCTCTTCCTCGGTCACCCCCATTGCCAATATAAAATCTCTTTCAAATTGTTCCTTTATCATCTCGATGGCCGCCAATCCATAACCCCCACAGTTCTCCCGATGTGGAGTTATGTTTAACTGTGAGATTCATTATTTCTTACTTTCTAAAGCTCTTGTTTTGTGGATCTCCCAACTCTCTGGTTGAATGTGCGTGTAAGTTAGCCATGGACGATTGCCTATTCTATTTTAGAAGACGTAATCTCTTGATAATGTGCACTTGTCTTCCTGCAAACTCATACATGGTCATCTTTTTCTTAAATCATCCATATCCGGGGCATCTTTTTAAAGGTTCTGTATTGTGACATAAAATGGAAAATTCAAAATAGATTTCCATTTGTTTAAGAAAAAAAGAATGGGATTAGACAAAACATGCCAAAAAGTACATAGAGATACCTTCCACTGCATCCATTCGGTGGCATTGTAATCTTTCGACACATCATCACAATTATCGTAATGTATGTCTACCCTTGTCCGACCCACCTTCCCAACCCAACTTGACCACTTCGAATATTCTTTCAACAAGAATATGCCCTTTGCATTGAAAACCAAGGGGGTCAATTCCTTTCTAGACATCATTCGTTTAAGCATTCTATAATGTGTTTTCACAATTTTTACCTCTCCTGAACCCCTGTTCTGCTCATCCTCATCAATCGTTGTTTATGTATTTCTATTTCAAAAACATAAATGATCACCATGACTATTTTTTCTAGACATTTCTTACACAAAACCTAATGTACACTATTTCAACGTTGCATTTAATTGAACAAAACTAAAAAAATAAACACAAAATGAATAAATATTTAATATTATGCAACATTATGAATAAAACTACATCATAAGAAATAATATTTTCTATAGACAAAATAACACTATATAAATTAATATTACAATGAACAAACAATTGAAAGATGGTGATTACCAATGATTCTACCAATAACCGTTAATGAAAAATAAAACTTTGGCTAGGGATTTGGTATGTGAAAACATTATTAATTTTTTTGAAAGATTTGATGATGAGAGAGTGGAAGTAGTAGTTCGGTGGGATTTTCGGAGGGAAAACGGGGGGAACTCACTCTTGAAGTGGGAATTTATTATCCCCTTTGAAATTCCTTTAATGCTTCATAGGGAATCCACGTCAGAATCACTTCTGAGTCAGAAAGTGCGGCCGTTTTTAATTTTTTTAGCTAGGATTCGCTTCCGAGTTCGGAACAAATCTATAGAATCAATGTGAAGTGAGAAGCAACTTCCGAACTTGAAAGCAAAGTGGGATATAAAAAACACCCATACGATAGTTCAATTTGTAAATTGCAAAAACATTTGAAAACCTAGGTTTCCGATTATGATTTTCTTCCACATAACCAATTCAAATAGACAACATGTCGAGTATGAGGGGAACGGGGAGGAAGGGAAATGTGAGAATGAATCAAGCCGTAGCCATTCCTAATACGTTGAGGTAGGTGCTAGCTAGGAATTCTTCAATACTGAGTTTGAACGGAAGTATGTTGATTTCCTTTGTTGTGAAACTGTGAGGTAGTGCATATTTCGGATAAGGAAGACTCAAAATAGGTTACAAAATGAAGGATTTAGATAAGAAAACCAGAAACGGTTATATAAACCCCTTATGATGTAAACCTACCTATCTTCCAACAAAAAGATAACAAAAGAGATGTTAAATGCTTGGAAAATACATGCATTTGACGTCTTATCAGCTAGTTCAACACTTATCTTTCATGCTTACCTTTTTCTTCAAAAACATTTAAGGTGGTTAGGTTACTTTAGAAACTTCTGGTAGTTTGAGAGTAGTGAGATTCTTATTTCTTTGGGGAAATTAGGGTAGCTTAGGAATATTTTGATTGTACTGGCTAACTTCTCTTTGCATGCTACATTTCTCTTAGATCTTTTCTCATTTTTGTTTACTTGAGAAGAAATAAAGGTTTCAGTGTGGGGGATTGATGTGCAACATTATGCATGCGTTAGCCGATGCAATTAACTCATGTATTATCAACTTTTGTTTGGTTTATTGCTTGTTTTAGTTTGGTTTGCACGACAAAGGTTTTAGACGAACACTTTTGGTTTTCTTATCTAAATTCTACATTTTGTAGACTTAATTGAACTAATGGACACTCGGTATTCATGGGCGTGTAAATAATTATCTTTGATCTCATTAGTAGGTTACCCGTGAGTGCTTTTTCATTTTGTTTTGGTGGAAGGCCATCCGCGAGGGTTGTAGTAGATATTTGAAGACCATTCGCAAGAATGGTAGAAGATATTGAAAGTCATTCTCAAGGATGGTAGTAGATCAAATGCTATGAACACCAAATCATGGTAGTAGAAGGACTTGGGACCAAGAGAGGAGGATTCAAAGTTCAGGAAGGACAAAGAAGAAACAGAAAGATCGTTATTCGAGGTTGTATGGAGTTTGGAAAAAATCATAGAAGAATCAACACTTGAGGGTGTCAACATTAGATTCTTTTGCTTGAGCTCTATGAAATCGACCACAAGAACTCCAAAATTGGTCCAACGGTTAACCCGTAGCGGAGCGAAGACGTTAGCCATGCGAACCAGCTACAATCGGTGATGACCAAAATCTAGCACGACCCGCACTAGCGTCACGTCCCGTGTCTAAGGGTCTTGACACGACTTGTATCACCTGGCATGGGCTCTGCTAAAATCCAGCACGAGGCTTCCCTTTTTTACCCAAAAAATACCTAAATATGGAGGCGGGATGTTTCCTTTTACACATCCCGCACCGTTTCATGTCACAAATGGCAAGATCTACCCACGATGTGTGAAGAATGACGCAGGGTGTGAAAAGGTACGAGCAAAATAAGGTTCCATCCAATGGGGCAAGTGAAACGATGCATGCGGCCTACGGCAGAACAAGTGGCACCTCCCTTGCCAGGACCAGAGCCCCGCGTCGACACAGATCCCAAGCGGCTGCTAGTGTTTTTGGCCACTTTTTGGGCCTATTTTAGGCCAAATTCCCTACTTCTATTTATAGGAGCCTTTAGGGTTATCTTTGTGATCCTAGAGTCATCAAAAAAGTGCTTCACCCCCTTTTCTTTTTTAAGCCTAGGGAGAAACATCCATGGTGTAGTGCCAGAGACTTAATCGTATAGGGGAGACTTATATCTACATGGCAGGTAGGGCCATTGTTTCACTCCCCTAATTGCAAAGGCGGTGCAGGTGAAAGATTACATGCACACCCTTTGTGACAAGAATGGAGAAGTGTTGACCATCGATCACACCATGTGCCACAAACACTAGAATAGGTATGTAGTTCTTTTATGTGATGAATCGATGATCAAAATGACATTATTAATGTTATGCGAATATTCCCCGAGTGCTAGTTTATATAGTTTATTCTTATGATCAATTGCATGTTAGTAGTTATTAGCAACCCCCAATGCCTATTTTAATAACATTGATTATTCCTAACACATGATCAGATTAATGTCCAGATTGCGGCTTTGTGTTTTTAATTATTAGATTCCTTACATCTCTGTGGACTACCCCAGTACTTGCTACTATCTATCATTCTTTGTAGCATAGTAGTAGGAACAGGAAAAACATTACAAATATCTATCTTTGATCCTAAATACTTAGCTTTCTCTCAAGTTTAACGTAGAACGGAGGGGACAGGTCAGCGCCATCAGTTAGAATGAAAATGCTAGACCGATGTCACAAATAACATCGACCGCAAACACATTAACATCGGCCAAAATCAGTTAAGTCGACACCACAACGGACTGTTAAAACCCTAAACGACATTCAAAATAAAACCCTAAACAACTGATGTGCACCTTTAGGAATTCGTTAACTGATGCAATTATCACATTTACTATCATGTTTTGTTTGATTGATTGCTAGTTTTAGTTAGGTTCACATGAGAAAGGGTATAGACGACCACTATTGGTTTTCTTTTCTACATCAAAAGTTTTTGTAAACTTAATTAATTGTAATGGGAACTTTTTATTCATGAGCACGTATATTTTCCATTGTGAAGTTATTAGTAGGTTTCTCGTGAGTAGTTTTTCATCATCAATTTGTAGAAGGCCTTCCGCGAGGATAGTAGAAGATATTTGAAGGCCGTTCTCAAGGATGGTACAAGATATTGAAGGCCATTCACAAGGATGGTTGTAGATTGAAGGCCGCGTCTCCTCGAAGAGTGCCATTTCTTCCCTTGGGCTCTTGTTGTTGACCAAACCAATTAAGAAGAATTCACCATACGTGTGTCATTATCTCACAATCCTTAGAAGAAATAGTAAACCAAGTCTCCCTCCTTGAACAGGTGATATGGACAAGTAGCCAACAATCTCTTAAACCCTTTTCAATACACGTAGAGGGACTCATTAGAAAACTGAGAGATGTTGGAAATATGCTTCTTCAACCCCGCAGACTTTGAAGCTAGGAAGTATTTCTTGAGAAATCTAAGCCTCATATCCATCCATAAGGTGATACAACCGGGTGGTAGATAGAATAACCAATCTTTGGCCGAATCCTTGAGTGAGAAGGCAAACTCCCTTAGATTGTAGTCTTCCTCCAAAACACCCGTCGACTTCATGTTGGTACAAGCTAAGTTGAATTATGAGAGATGTTTTTTCGGATCTTCTCCAGTCATCCCATGGTGAGTATGTAAGCAATGAATCATACCACTCTTGAGGTCACACATCACATTTGATGGAATTGGTTGGAAGATGATGCTTAGTGGTCGATTCTCTAAGTTTGGTGACATCAACTCTCTCAAAGTGCGGTTGTTCTCAACCACTTCTTCTCCATCTATGACTACCGAAAGTGGTTCTTGTGGAACTTTTGGCCTAGGTCTCCCAAGTTCTTGGTATGAGTATGTACCATAAATTGGGAATAAACAATGGCCAACTAAAATTAACCCTAGCAAACAAGGTTAGAAGTAACCAAAAACAAATAAGAAAGTTCTAAAACGAAAGCCAAAAAAATAAAAATAAAGACAACACTACTTATTCAATTAACACATTATGCAAGTTAACTACTAGATCTTTAAACTAACGTCCCCGGCAACGGCGCCAACATTTGACCCGCCCTCTTCTGAGTATCGTTGAAAACGTGAGAGGAGGACAGTTAGGGGTCAAAGATAATAGTTATATATTTCTCTCATTCCTACTACTATACTACCAAGAATGGTAGATAGTGGCAAGTACTGAGGTCGTCCACAGAAATGCTAGGAATCTAGTAATCTAAAAAACACAACCATGGTCGGATCGTCAATCCAACCACGTGTTAGGAGTAAAAAGTGTTGTGAAAATAACCATTTGATGAGGGGATTTTCAACTATCAACTACCAGCATGCAATAAATTAAATAAAAAATATAAAATGATACTCACGGAGTATTTGCGTAACATGGTCAATGTTATTTCCATATTCAATTTCATCAAATACAAGAACTCAGCCCTATTCTAGTGTTTGTGTCACGTAGTGTGGACAATGGTCAAAATTTTCCCCTATCAGTCATATAGAGGTGCGCGTATAAACTATTCTATCTGTCTTGCCTCCGTAACTAGGGGAATGCAACAATGGCTATGGGACATTTTGTAGGTCTGATTCTCCCCCTATGCGATTAATTACCAGGTGGAACATAAGGAACGAACTACCGCTAGGCCTACAAAGGGAAAGGAAGTATCCATCTTATCGATGGCTTCTAGGATTAATACGATAATCCTAGTTTTCTAGCTACTCTATCTCTATCTACAACCCTTCGAACCTCTTTGGTCTGCTAACTAGATGCATGGTTGATCGTGATGATTAACATAGGCAACCTTCGTACACATGCCCAGTTTCGGACTATCGCCCACAAGTGCATCTAAGTTTCCTTAACTGTGGAGTAGCAATGGTGCACCGAAATGAAAGTACACTCAGTTGTGTGCCATTAAAGTGTGACAATCATACAATTCATAAGAATATTAAGAACAAGCCAACATAATGATCGCAAAACACATAGAAATAGGTAGATATAGAAATATCACAAAATAAACATCAACACATGAATACAAATATAGTGCCCAAGATGGATCCCTACTCCCTAATCATTGAAACCAAGTATATCATTAGATTCAACACTTTTGGGCAAAAGAAAGATAAAAACTAGCCTTTTTCCTACTCCCTAGCCACCTACTAAGATCTAAAAATTAGCCTTTTTCCTAAACCCTATTAGACAAGGTCCATAAAAATAGTAGTAGGGAATTGGGCCTAAAAATAGACCCAAAATATGTCCAAAAACTCCAGCAGCTGCCAAAGCTCATGTCGGTGCGGGCCGCAAGTCCATTCATGAGCCGGGCCGCTCGTGCAAGGCGCTTTCCATGTCATCCGGCGCGGGCTGCCGTGCGGCTCTTCATTTTTCACCTTTCTTATCCACACCATGTAGGTCTTCAAGCCATGTGCCTCGTCATTTTTGGTCCATGCCAAGCTTGTGTAGTCCGCGCCAGTAGTGGATGGTTCCTTTGGCTAACTTCTTTGCTCCACTACGGGTGAATCATTGGTAAAATTTGGGAGTTCTTGTAGTCAATTTTATACTGCTTGGGAAGACAAATCCAATGGTGACATATTTAAGTGCTGAGTTTTCTCAAATTTTTCCCAGAACTATTTGAAACCTTGAACAACGATCCCTCTGTTTCTTCTTTGACCTTCTTGAACTTCGAATCCGCCTTTCTTAGTCCCAATTCCTTTTGCAACAAAGATTTGGAGCTCGTGGCCTTCAATCTACTACCATCCTTTCAGATGGCCTTCAATATCTTCTACCTTGTGAAGGGCCTTCAAATATCCCATACCGCCCTTGCGGATGGCCTTCCAGAAAATAAAATGAAAAGGTACTCATGAGCAACCTACTAATGAAATCAAAGAGGAAGATCTAGGAACCCATGAATAAAAAATGCCCATCAGTCCCAATTAATTCTTTAAAATGCGGGATTTATACAAGAAAACCGAAAGTGGTCATCTAAACCCTTTGTCGTGCAAACCTAACTAAAACGAGCAATCAACCGATCAAAAGATGATAATAAATGTGTTAAATGCATCAGCTAATGCATGCCTATTGCTCTACATTAGAAACAACGGTAATGGCTAATTGTGCAGGTTTGATTCTTCCCCATGCGATTAAGTACCAGGTGGAACAAAATGAACGCACTACCCCTTTGCCTACTAAGGCAAAAAAAAAAGTAGGTGTCTTATTGATGTCTCTAGGATTAATAAGATAATACTTGTTCTCTACTTAGTCTATCTTTACCCGCAATCCTTTGAACCCTTTGTGCACACACCCACACAATTTCAGACTATTTTCACCCCAAGCGCATCTACATTTCCTTCACCGGGGGCGAGGAGGGGGTAGTAATAGTGAAACAACATGAAAGTGGATTTAGTTGCGAGCCAATAAAGTGTTACAATCATGACATTCACAAGAATTATAAGTACAAGCAAAAAAATCACAAAACATATAGAAATAGTTAGATCTATAAATCTCACAAAATGAACATTAACACAAGAATACATAAATGTTCCCCAAGTAATATCCCTAATCCCAAAGCATCCAAGTATTTCATTGGATTCAACACTTTTAGGAAAAGAAAAATAAAAAGAAAAGAACCTAGAGAGAATAAAGAGTATTTTCACTCTCTAGCCTTCTATTGAGATAAAAAACTGAGCATAAACGTAAACCCTAGTAGACATAGGTCCATATTCATAATGGTAGGGAATTGGGCCTTAAAATAGTCCTAAAAATGACCAAAAACCCTAGCATCTGCAATTGGTGTAGGGAGTATTGTCTAGCACGGACTGTGTCTGCCGAGGGAACCTCGTGCTAGCGTGGCACGTCAACCTTGGAATGGGTCATCGGGCTTGGCGCGGGTTGTACCCACTCGTGCCGGTGTGGTCCATGTTAACCAGCATAGGTCATTGGTCTTGGCACGAGTTGTACCTCCTCGTGCATGTGCGGTCCGTGTCAACAGGCATAGGCCTTTGTCTGGCAGTCTATTTTTTATATTCTGATGCACACCCTGTATCATTTGGCATACCGAATTGGTTGGAAGCTCATTTTACTTATTATCTCGGTGCAGGACATATCGTTCTTTGCACCCTGTGGGCTGGTCTTGGTATTGGTGACTTTAAACAGTGCGTGTAGTGTAAAATGGAATGGCTTGCTCCCATACTTATCCAATTTTTGAGTGAAAGAATTACTTGGAAATCACCGCCAGATGGAATGGGCACCGTCCATGCTGGAACTTGGCACGGCTCATGTTGGGTGGAACGGGCCTTGCCAAAGACTCCTGACACAGGCCGTATCGCTTGGAACGGGCTGTGGTAGGTCGTGGCTGATTTGGTCAGCTGGCTTTTTTGCTCTGCTACGGGTGCACTGTTAATCCATTTGGGGGTTCTTGTAATTGATTTTATAGTGCTTGGGAAAAAATCCATTGGTGCCACCCTCAAGGGCTAAATTTTCCCAAATTTTTCACAGAACTCCGTGCAACCTCGGACAACGATCCCTCAGTTTCTACCTTGCCCTTCTTAAACTTTGAATCCACTTTTTTTGGTCCCAATTTTATCCACTACCATGTTTTAGATTCCGTGGACTTGAATCTATTACCATCCTTGTGAATGACCATAGATATCGTATACCTTCCTTGCGAATGGCTTCAAAAATAAACTACCACCCTCGCGGATGGCCTTCCACAAAATAAAATGAAAAGGTACTCATGAGAAACCTACTAATGAGATCAAA
>JAULKM010134470.1:0-19028 GCA_032355605.1 Rubia tinctorum
GATTGTTGACTTATAGCATCTTCCAGATCCAAGCTTTCATCCGAGTTGTAGGTGGAGCAGTCTGATGATGTATCCTCAAGCCCTTCCTCTTTTTTTGCTACTGTTACATTATTTTTATTAATAATTTCCTCATTAAGTATATCCTGCAAAAGGGAAAAACTATTTTCAGTTGAAACTGGTTCTTCATAGGCTACAATATCTAGAGCAGTAGAGCTTATGGATTTAGTTTTAGGAGTAAATAGGGGAGAAAGATCATCCTTGTAGTGATAGCTCCGTAAATTGTCCTTGGTATTTGCTATGAGGCATGCTTCCATACTTGAGATTAGAGCAGCATCTTTTTTCTACTGGATTTGGAGATAGAAGTACATCTAAAACTGTATCCTGGAAGTGTTATGAGGACTGACTTCTCAAGTAACATTCCTTCTCCGGAGGTGTGAGACCTGATGAACTAGCAATACTCCAAGGTTTTTTCTTCTTCCACACTTTCGTTGTTTTTTAGTCTGATCTTTGTGCTTTTTGGCGGAATCCTTAAGTATATTATAGTCCTTTGTAGAGGTTGGTTCTTCATGGGGAATGACAGTATCATTATCCAAGTGAATGACTGTGGCTTCCAGGTTGTTTATGACAGTGGAAGATTAGTCTTTGGTTACAAGAGGTAAGTTTGGATTGGAAACTGGTTTCCCCCCTCCCCCTTACATTTCTTCTGCAGCTGGAGTCAGAGTAACCCAATTTAAGGCAAGTAAAGCAGTAAGAAGGTATGGATTGATACACTATGTTGTACCATTTTTTTCAATAAAACCCAGCCTAATCCTGTTTGGGAGGGGATTTCTAGGATCGAATTCAAAACACATCCGGATAATAGAGGGCCTAATTAGATTCCTGGTTGGTGAATCTACTTGAATACATTTACCAATATAATTCCCTATCCTCTTAGTGCGGCCAGATGGAAATAATGGGTGGGAGGGTATTCTATATTAAACCAGATAGGCACAAACTGCAGTTCTTCATCAAGATCAAAATCTACAGACCATTTTAGAACACACATTGAGTGAGTTCCGAGATACCATACCGGTTTGCTCCAGATTTTCTGTCTATCACTTTCCTGATTGAACGTGAGTCTGACATGTTTTGAATCCATCACAGCCACTTGGAAATCAGCTTGAAGACCTATCTTCGTCATTTATTTTATGATCACTTCAACGTCGGTCTTCCCCTTGAGAATTTTTCGATTAGGGCATGGTTGAAGGGGATTGCCATCTCTTCAATTTTCGCATGTGGGAAGATACATGCCGTTCTCCTTTGAATTGGAGCAGAGGATGAAGGTTGATAGAGTTGGGGATTGGTGTAGGTTGATTGAGCGTGTTTCGGGGGTTCATGAGGGTTTGAAGGTAAGAGGGTGGGCTCTCGCCTTACGGTGAAACTGCCATAGCAGCGAAGGGATGACGTAATTCCGGTAGCTGATTGAGTAAAGTAGCCGTTATCGGCAGTTGAAGAATAGTCAGAGGGAGAGTTTTTAGAGAAGAGAGATATTACAGAGAAATCATTTTTTGCTTTTTTGAAAACATGTTATCTTCAAATGGATTGAACATTCAACACTCCACAATTAGAAAAAACATATTTTTGTCTTACTAATATCTCATGCAATTAATAATCAGTAGAGTCTCAAGTCTATGTCAACACTGGGTTTCTGTAATATATTGATTTTTTTACTAATTAAATATATACAATAGGTCAAGATTGAATGAGAAAAAATAACGAATTTGAACTGCATACATGCATAATTGAAAGACTTACATATCATTCGTTTTGTTGATATTATATTAATATGGAAAAAATGCATATTTTATGTTCTATGTTATTATATCAACAAAGAGAGATTATCCAAAATAATACTCACATTTAATCAAAATTCACTATTTTGTAACCAAATTTTGATTTCATCCTTTAAAGTTACCCATGTTTTCATTTATTCTCAAAATGGTACCTTTAAAAAAAAGGTACCAATTTGGATCAAAATTGTGCCACAATGGTACCCACTTTTAACTAAAAATTACTTTTTTGGGAAATTAATGAAAAAATGAGTACCTTTTAAGAACAATTTTAAAAATTGGGTACCAAACTGTGAATTTCACTTAAAAGCGGGTACCATTTTGAAAATTTTCTCTATCAAAAAATTGTAAATTTTCTCAGGAAATTATTTTTATATGATTTAATAATTTTATGCTTATAAGTTGTTATCAGTCCGTTTTACTCTATGCATAATGCATAATGCATAATGCATAATGCATAATGCATAATGCATAATGCATAATGCATAATGCATAAATTCATTCATATAGTACCAAAGTAATTATGATGACGGAATGTATATTGTGATTTAGTTATAAGATGTTTACTAAACTCATTCATTATTTGTTACCAAAGTACTTTTAATATAGCAGAGTTTCATTTACATGCATCCATGTGTACATTGAAAACTTTAAACAAATTAATATAAACTTTCTAAGAATAATATCTAAAGCATTTGGTTTGTCAATTTACATATATACATATACATAATAAAACATTTCCGATCACTATGAAATCAGTGCATCCAAAGGTGTCTGAATTATATCTTTGATTTTGTTTATTAATAATGAATCAAATTCTTAAGATATATTTTCATTCATTTGAAACTTGTTTTTAATATATGGCTATGCGATTTCCAATAAGCATTAATCAGATTAAACGACTGAATGGCTCAAATATTAGGAAGTAGAAAGCTTAAATTGAATTAACCTTGGGGATACCGGATTATGATCATATTCTAAAGGATGATCTACCAGAAGCTCTAACTAAAAGTTCAATCAAAGAAGAAAATGAAAAGTTTATGAGATGGACAAAACACAAGAAGATGACTCTTATCATGATCAAGAAAAAAATGACTACGAATGTTAGAGGAAGCATTCCTATGTCTAAGAATGATATAGAGTACTTCGCTTCATTATAAGAAAATTAAAAAAATCTCTAACAAAGCAGAAACGAAAAACCTTATGAAGGTCTTAATGACCTTGGAATACAAAGAAGGTGTTAGGGACTTTATTATGAAGGGAAATGATATCGCCAACAAGTTGAGGGAATGAAACATGACGGTGGAGGAATTATTCTTGGTTTACATGCTACTAAACAAACTTCCAGACGAGTATGAAAATCTAAGGTCACTCTACAAGACACAAAAGGAGAATTAGGGCATAAATGAGATGATATCACTATGTGTTGAAGTGGAGTATAAGATGATGAAGAACAAGAGCAATCATGTATCTGTCAATTATATCTATAAAGGAAAGAAGAATTGGCACAAGCACAATTAATAAAGTTCTGGACCTAAGGCTGACATACATTAAGGAAAGTCCTCTAAAGTGATTAAATGTTTCATCCGTAAGAAACAAGGACATTTCAAAAAGAATTACGAAGGTTTCAAAGTTTGGCTTTCTAAATAAGGTACATTTTTAAAATCTATTTTTAATAACGAGTCGAAACATTTTGAAATTTATGATTCATGGTGGTTCAAAACTGGACCACCTATTCATATTGCCAATTCAAAAGGATTTCTAAAGATAGCAAATCCAAGTAAGGAAGAAACAAATAAATGTACAACAAATGGACAAAAGGTGGCTGTATGAGAAATAGAAGTAGTCAAACTTAAGTTCAATGATCTCAAATTATATCTGGATGACATATATTATATTCTTAGTATAAGTAGAAACTTGATTTGGTAGTTTGTATGCAATGAATTTTTTTCTTCAATTTTATAGTAATAATAATATTATGTATTTTACCTATATATCTAAATATTTTGGAAAGACATTCATAACAATAGATGATGTGCACCTTTATGTATGCATTAGGCGATGCATTTGGCACATTTATTATTATCTTTTGTTTGGTTGATGATTACTAGTTTTAGTTAGGTTTACACGACAAAGGGTTTAGACGATCATTATTGGTTTTCATGTCTAAATCCCGAGTTTTGTAGACTTAATTGAAGCTAATGGACACTTTGTATTCGTAGTCACGTAGATCTTCCATTTTTTTTCTTCTCTTTAGTAGCTTGTAAGTACTTCTTTTCATCTTTTTGTAGGAGGCCATCCGCGAGGGTGGTAGAAGATATTTGAAGGCTACTCGCAAAGATGGTAGTAGATTGAAGGGCAGAGACTCCAAAGTATTGTATTAAATGAAATTGAGCCCAAGAAAGGCGGATTTGAAATTTAAGTAGGCCAAGGAAGCAACAAATGGATTGTTGTCCGAGGTTGCATGGGATTTCTTGGAGAGATAGGAGGATAATATGCCATTGAGGGTGGAACTATTGGATTTTCCTTCTCAAGAACTATAAAATAAACTACAAGAACTCCCAAATTGGACTTACCGTTCATCTGTAGCGGAGCAAACAAGTCAGCCAGGCGAACTAGCCATGGTCAGCATGGACCGCACAAGGGCTCGACCTAGCATGGCCCGTTTCACCCAACACAACCCATAGTAGGGGTCCTCTACACGACCCGTTTCACCCAACATGAGTCGTGCCACACCCCAACACGGGCTGTGCCACTTCCAGCCGGCCGTGTCACTTCCAGCCGGCCGTGTCACCCATGTCTTCTTTTCACTCCAAAATTTGTCTAGGTATTGGCGCAGATAGTTCCATTTTACACGGTCCACGTCATTTAAAGTAACCAATTCCAAGATCAGCCACGGGGTGTGAGGAATGACATGTCTCATGCCGAGATACTGAGCTAAACAAGGTTCCAGCCGATGGGAAGTGAGAAGAGCAAAAATGAAGTTCCGGGCGACGACCATGCTAGTTAACACAGGTTGCATCACCAGATGGGAGCCAGTCCGTGCCAGGATTGACGGCTTGCATCCGCATGAGGCCACGGGTCATGCCAAGGCCAATGGTCGGTGCTAGCACAAAGGGGTCTCAGTTGGCACAGATCATGCCACATGCCACCCTTCGTGCCGTTTGCGGCTGCTAAGGTTTTTGGCCATTTGGGCCTATTTTTAGAACTAATTCCCTACTACTATATATATGGATTTATGTCTACTAGAGTTTAAGTTTATGCTCATTATTAGACTTTGAGAGTAGGCTTGAGAGAGAAAATTTCTTCCTTCTTTCTAGGTTTCTTTCTTTTCATCTTGAGTTAAGTGCTAAAATAATCCTGAATTCAGGCTGAATGTGCCAATATAACCCTGCGATTTCAGAAAGTGCCAAAATAACCTTTAACTCATTTGACTTTTCAGTCAACTGATTTATGGCCGGATGTTATGGAAAAGACTATTTTCCCCTTAATTTGTAAAAAGATTTAAGTGCTAAAATGACCTTTACTTTAGGATGAAAGTGCCAATATAACCCTACAATCTCAGAAAGTGCCAAAATAACCCTTGACCATGTTGACTTTTTAGTCAGCTATTTTACTGCCGGAATAAGGTGAACATACCATTTTGCCCTTATTTAAAAAAATAAATAAAAGGTCACTAAATATAAAATGGCATCCTTGCCCCTTACTTTATTTCTCATTTTCTCCTATTTTTCTCTTGCATTTTCTATTCTTCCCCAGACTTTCTTCTCGCTCCACCCTTCTTCCCGATTTCTTCAGCCCGAAGCACATATACCCTAGGCATTGCCTCATCGCCCTTCATCTCCTTAATTGTCCGTTATTCCTTGTAGGCGTCATAGTATTTAGTTCCTCGTCTGCAAGTGGCCGGAGGATTTTCCTTGTTTTGCGTCTTTCCCTTCGGCTTCACCCCCAAAAATAGGGCATCTTCTGAAATGGTAATCTCTCATCAATATGTGTTGGATATTGCCCCAGTTGTTACCTCTGATTCCCCTAATGGAGTTGTATTTGTTCATTGTTTGATATTTAGGGGTAAAATGTGCCATTGGGGGTGAATTTCCTAGGATTATTATAGTTTTTTTTAGAATTTTCCATGTTTTATTGTGATTTCTGGGCTCGTGGAGATGTTAGGGTATGTTTTTCTTGGCTATGTTAGGGTTGTTTATGGTGTTAAGAAGGGGCTGGTTGTGAAGTCCTTTAATGGATGAGGTTTAGTTTCGTTTCATGTAGTGTCCGAACAGGGGACGTTTTTTCATAATTTTTGTTGTGTTTTGAATGGTTGAAATGTCAGGTGGTTGCTGTGGATTTATTTTGGTGTCTTTTTTGGATGTAGTTGCTGTAATTTGCTGCCTTCCTTGTGGCTCTTGTATTTTTTAGAGGCATTTGGGTATTAATTTTTCAAATGTCCATTGTGTTGAAATAACCTTCATTTTATTAACTATGTGCTGAAATAACCCTATCTTTATACCGAAAGAGAAGATATAACCCTTACTTTATTGACTATGTTCTGAAATAACCCTGTATAACTATGAGGGGTATTTCGGGCACAAAATTTTCAAATTTTAGCTAAAGGTTATTTTAGTCATTTCCTTTTTATCTTCACCGGAATTTACACGGTCAACGCTGAAAAGATAGAGTTTGGGTATATCGGCACAAATTTTCCAAAACTTAGGGTTAGATTGGCACATACAATAATAAGTTAGGGTTATCTCGACACTTTCTAAGATTGCAGGGTTATATTAGAACTTTCAGCCTAAAGTTAGGGTTATAAATGTAAATAACCCTTTCATGTTTTTATTTTACTTTTTCCAAAGGCATTGAATCCAATGAAATACTTGGGTTCAATGCTTAGGGAGTAGTTACATTACTTGGGGGTAATATTTGTATTCATGTTTTGACGTTCATTTAGTGAGATTTCATAGATCTACCTATTTTTATGTGCTTTTGTGCTATTATGTTGGCTTGTTCTTAATATTCTTGTTAATTGCATGATTGTTGAACTTAGTTAGCACACACCAAAGTCTACTTTCATGTTGTTGCACTATTGCTACCCCTCGTGGAGGGAAACCTAGATGCACTTGCAGTAAGGATGGGTCCACAACCGTGCGGCTGTGTGCCCGTAGGTTTCCATTGTTAACATTATGATTGACCATGCACTAGTTCGATGACTTGTTGGTCCGAAGGGTTGTGGGTAGAGATAGCTAATGTAGCAAGCTAGGATTACCTTTGTAATTCTAGAACCATCGATACAATGCCTACTTCCTTTGCCTTTAGGCCTTGGGGTAGTGCATTCGTAGTGTTTCGCCCGGGACTTAATCACACGAGGGAGAATTAGGCCTGCCCAATGAGTCATTCCCATTGTTGCACTCTACTAGTTATGGAGGCGAGGCCGATGGAAAATTTAATACACGCACCCTTATGTGACAGATAAGGGGAAGTCTTGACCATTGTCCACACTATGTGATAAAAACACTAGGATAGGCTTATTGTTATATGTGATAAAATCGATGATCGAAATGACATTAATCATGTTACGCAAATATTCTCCGAGTGCTATTTTATATATTTTGTTCTCTTGTGAATTTCCATGTTAGTAGTTGTTAGTACAAATCTCCCCAATGATTATTTTACCAACATCGATTATTCCTAACACTTGGTTGGATTGACGACATGATCACAGTTGTGTTCAGTTAATTATTAGTTTCCTAACTTCTCTGTGGACAACCCCGGTACTTTCCACTATCTACCATTTTTGGTAGTATAGTAGTAGAAATGGGAGAAACATTACAAATTCTTTCTTTGATCCCTAACAGTCCTCCTCTTGAGTTTAACGATGCCAAGAAGGGGCGGGTCAAATTTTGGCGCCGTTTCCTGGGATGTTAGTTTAACAGTCTAGTAGTTAACTTGAATAACGTGTTAGTAGAGTAATTAGTGTTGTTTTTATTTTTATTTTTATTGGTTTTTGCTGTTGAGTTGTCTTGCTAGTATCTGGTTACTTCTAACCTTTTTTGCTAGTGTTGTTTTTAATTAGCTACTATTTTATTCCCGGTTTTTTGGTATAGACTCGTACCACTAACTTGGGAGTTTTACATTATCCATCGAATACAGAGGTGGTAGGCGAAGAAGGAAGAGGAGATCTAGGCTAGAAATTCCACAAGAAAGAATTTTGGTAGTTGTAGAGAAAGAAGAAATGGCGGAAGTTAAACACAATTTGAGGGAGTTGAAGGCTCCAAATTTGGAGAATCAACCCCTTTTTATAATTTTCCCACCCTTTCCACCCAATGTAACGTGTGAACTCAAGAGCTGGTTAGATCCATTGCTTGCCGACATTCCATGGAATGGCCGGAGAAGATCCGAATAAACATATTTCAGAATTTCACCTAGTTTGTGCCAACATAAAGCCAACGGAAGTCTCGGTGGAAGATTACAATTTGAGGTCGTTTCCCTTCTCACTTAGGGATTTGACCAAAGATTGGCTGTACTATCTTCCTCCCGGTTGCATCACCTCATGGATGTATATAAAGCGCAGATTTCTTGAGAAATACTTCCCAGCTTCAAAGTCTGCGAGGTTGAAGAAGAAACTTTCCAATATCTCCCAGTTTGCTAATGAGTGCCTTTATGGGTATTGGGAATGGTTTAAGTAGTTATTGACGAGTAGTCCATATTGTTCAAGGAGGGAGACCTAGTTTACTATTTCTTCGAGGGATTGTGCGATGATGACATACGTATAATGAAAGCCGCTCGCAATAGTTCAATCCCCAATAAGAGTCCAAGGGAAGCAATGACACTTTTTGAGGAGATGGAAAATAGGACAAGGCAATTTGGTGCAAGATATAGGATGACACCCGTAGTGGAAGCGTCTCAATCCCCTAAGTTAGAGAAGTAAGTCAAGCTCTTGCCCCTATGATGAAAGAGTTCATGAAAATGGGAGTTCAACAAGCAAAAGTTTGTAGTATTTGTAGGCTTGATCATCACACAAATTTTCCCCGCAAGTGGTGGAAGATTTGGAGGAAGTTAAAGCTTTGGATTTCAACAATGGTGGAAATAGGACACCGTTTGGTAGGGGAAAAACAAGGTTTTTGTGGGAACCAAGGAGGTGATAGGAAAGATCCCTGCGCAAACACTCAACAAAACCAACTTAGAGGAGCTAGAATGAAGTCAATCGTACTATCTGGAGAATGAAGCAAAAATTATGGGGTGAACAAATGGAGAATGAAGCCAACTGGAGCTCTTTGTTTGAATCAAAAAAATAGAAAGTGAATTATTATGATACTGTAAACATTGAAGGTTTGGAGATGGGGGAGATCACATTGGAGGACGTGGAAGAGGGCTGTAAATAGCGGGACTCTAGTGTCATTTGCAAGGTGTTGGGAAACAATCCTCCCTACAAAGTGATGGAGTGGTTTCTACACAGAATCTGGGGTAAAAATCTTGTGAAGTTGTGGTAGCTAAAGAAGGTATATTTATGGAAAAACTTGTATCTAATTTGTGTAGAGATGAAATTATTGAAAATGGACTGTTTATGTTCGATGGGAAACCAGTAGTTGTAAAAGCTTGGACCCAGGATTTTAAATTTGATGAACCTGAAAAAGTACCAGCCTGGATAAGATTTCCTGATTTACCTCTAGTTTATTGGCAACCTAGGACTGTTAGTAAAATTGTGAGTCCTTTAGGAAAGCCATTAAGGCTACCTATGAGAAGGAAAGACTTACTTATGCAGGGTTGAAAGTGGAAATGGAGATAGGTAATTCTGTTCCAGAGAAGGTTAATTTTATAAATGAAAGAAAAGTGATAATGCAGCATGAAGTTAGATATGAATGGAGGCCACTAAAATGTTGTGTCTGTTGAATGTATGGGTATATTGTGGACATTTGTAGAAAAAAGGATGAACATGTGAAGGAAAAAGAAAAATGATGTCCCGAAAGTGATGATTTACTTGCTTGCGAAAAAAATGCCAGAAGAAGAAAATGTAGAGATGATCAGGAAGGAATCTGAAGAATGCAGCAAGTTGAGTGCTGATAAAGGAAAAGAAGTGATGGGAATGGAATAGATTATTTATAAACAGGGATATGGTCTCAAGGATATGCCACCTGATGATCATTAATTTTTTTATCAGGAATGTTAGAGGAATAAATAAAGGTAAGAAGCATGGTGTGAAAAAGGGATTTTGTCTAAAACATCAGGTTGGGCTTCTAGCTTTCTAGAAAAAAAAATTCAAAAAGAAAATGAGATGGATGTGTGGAGCATAGTTGGGTTGGGATGAAGATTGATAATCAATGGAGAATTGATAAAAGGAGGGAGAGTTTGGCTAGCCTGGAGAGAAGATTTATTTGTTGTTACAGTGCTGAATATTGGTGAACAATGGATTGATACTGAGATCAAGTTGAAGAGCTATGGAAGAAAATTATTTTTCACTTTCATATATGGATTCAACACAATAGAGAAAAGACAGTAAATGTGGATGTGGATGTTCTTGAAAAACTTGGGAGATAGGGATTTTCCATGGCTTATTTGTAGAGATTTCAATTCACCTCTAAAGGTGGAAGACATACTAGGTGGTAATGTGGTGGATGAGAAAGAAGTGGTAGGCTTTCAGGAACCATTGGAGCAAACGGAACTGGAAGAGGTAAGAACGGTTAAAGCTTTCTACATTTGGGATAACAAAAGATCTAGAAAAGACAGAATCAAGAGTAAATTGGATAGGGGGGATTGTAAACAAAAAGTGGATGAAGGAATTGCAAGAAGCTGTGTGTGAAGTGAAAAGTGAACTTAGAAAAAATGAGGGGTTAAAGAATAGGCCATTTAGGTACTTCAACATGTGGCCCAAATCACAATTGTTTGAGATTAAGGTGAAAGAAATATGGATAGTTAAAAAATCATAAGTATGGAGGATTTGGCTAAAGCTTTAAAGAGATTGGAAAGGCCTCTAAGTAAGTTAAACAAAAAGGAATTTGGTAGTATTGGAGAGAAAGAAGAATAGGCGGAGATGAAATGGAGAAAAGCTCAGGAAGACTTAAATGGGAATCCTAGATCACTTCAGTTGCAGAGTGTGGAATTTGAAGCTAGGAAAGTGGCAGCATCACGATCGACCATGCACTTGTTAGCCAACTTGTTGGTCTAAAGGGTTGTGGGTAGAGATAGCTAAAGTAGCAAGCTACAATTACAATTTTAATTCTAGAACCATCGATGAGATGCCTACTTCCTTTGACTTTGTAGGCCTAAGTTAGTTCATTTGTTGTGTTCCGCCAAGGACTTAATCACACGAGGGAGAATTAGATCAGCACAATGAGCCATTGCCGTTGTTGCACTCTCCTAGTTGGGGAGGCGAGGTCGATGGAAAATTTCATACATGCACCCTTATGTGATAGATAGGGGGATGTTTTGACCATCGTTCGCACAACGTGATACAAACACTAGAGTAGGCTTATTGTTATATGTGATGAAATCGATGATCGAAATTACATTAATCATGTTACACAAATATTCCCCGAGTGCTAGTTTATATATTTTATTCTCTTGTGAATTTGCATGTTAGTATTTAGTACAAATCCCCATATGAATGTTTTACCAACATTGATTATTCCTAAGACGTGGTTGGATTGATGACCCAATCACGGTTGTGTTTAGTTAATTATTAGATTCCTAACATCTATGTGGACGACCCCCATACTTTCCACTATCTACCATTATTAGTAGTATAGTAGTAGGAATGGGAGCAACGTTACGAATTCTATCTTTGATCCCTAACAGTCCTCCTCTTGAGTTTAACGACGCAGAGAGGAGGCGGGTTAATAGAAATTGGAAGGTTCATTATCAACATGAGTTATCAAGTCTATCAACTAATAAAGAAAATTTTACATTAAATAAAGATTCTGGTCTAAAAAGTAAACATGATCAAAATGTCTCATCATTTTTATGGCATAAACGCTTGGGTCAAATTTCAAAAGAGAGACTTAAGTTACTAATCAAGAAGAAATTCTTCCATAATTAGATTTCACTGATTTCCAAACTTTTATTGATTGCTTAAAAGGTAAAAACGACTAAAGCTAGGAATTTGGGAACTAAACGAAGTGAAACCCTTTTTGAATTAATAAATACCTATATTTGTGGTCCTTTTCCTATTCAAACTATTTGTGGAAATTTTTGTTTCATTAACTTTATGGATTATTTTTCTTAATTTTGTCACATATATTTAATTTAGGAAAAATCATAAACTTTGAAAATATTCAAAATATTTAAGACCGAGGTTGTAAGACATAATGGAAACCTCATTAAGACTATCAGATCTGATCGAGGAGGCTTCTATTATGGAAAGTATACTGTAAATGGTCAACAAAAGGGTCCATTTGACTTATATTTACAAGAATGTGCTATAAAAGCACAATATACAACTCCATACAATCCACAAAAAAATGGAATTTCAGAAAGGAGAAATAGAACTTTGATTAATATGGCTAGGACCATGATTCTTAGGTCTTGACTACCTAATTTATATAGGGAGAAGTATTAAAGAGTACAAATTATATTTGCAATAAAATTCAAGTAAAGCAGTGTCAAAAACACCTTATGAATTGTCGTGTGGTTATAAACCTAGTTTAAATCACCTACATATAGGGGGATACAAGACGGAGTAAAAAATCTACAAGAAAGAAAGAGGAGCAAAACTTGATTCTCAATATGTAAGTGGCTACTTCATTGGCTATCTTGAGAAATAAAAAGGTTTCAAGATTTATTGTCTAAGAAGAAGTAGTAAAATCGTTGAGGTACCAAAAGCTGTTTCATAGATGAAGAATTTAAGCCACAAGTAGATGTTAATGGTATGGAAGTACATACAAATGATAGCGGAGAAAGTAACTCAAGAAATGACAATCTTATGGAATGACTTGTACATCCTGATTATTGTGTTGAAGATATTTCCATGGAAGAAACTCAAGAAAAACTAACTATAAGTACATCACTTGAAATACAACAATTTTAGGTTGATGATGATGAAAATATAGCAACAAAAGTTTCAAATAATGGAGAAGGTACAATGTTGAATCAATCTACTATCAGCTATGAAGGAACCACTAGTAGAGAGGCTTTGATTAAAGTAAATCATCAAAGGTGGTTCCATCATTTTTCTGAGGAACCTCCTTCCTGGAAGGGTTCCAAATTTGAAACCTGAATAAATTGGGTGCCTAATTTTGGGAAGGGATGTAATCGACATAAAAGTCGGTTATCTAAGAACAACCTTCTAAACTTACAATAGAAGACGGTCATTTAAAGAACTGCCATTAATCCAGTTTCACAGAAGAAGGTTCTGTCTAACCACCTTCTATTGTCATTAATTTTGAATTCAAAAGTATGATCTGACACATGTTACTAAATCAAAACATGTCACGCATGGGTCCGCATTATGTTTTGGAACTGGAATGTAATTCTAACCTACGTTCCAGACTCGTAACTTCATGGGATTAGGAGTTTGGGTTAACTTATGAGGTTCCAAGTTCAAAATCTCAGCTAGATAACATTAATGAAGCCATTTTTCCTTTTTTGTTTGTAAAAATCATGTTTGAAAAGTGAATTTTTGGATTGGGCATCATGCAGAACTAACCATGTATAACTTTGGCATTGGAAAAGGTATGACCAATTCAATTAAAATTAATGAAAAGATGGTGATTGGTTTTGATAATCTTTGAAATACTTGTTAATGCAATAATTTTATTATGATATGTGAGTTTTGATGACGAATGTAAATGTTAATGTTTGTTGTTGTAATTTCTTAATGGGGTTGTTAATGTCGCTCAAATATAGGTAATTGATTGTGGATCAAATTGAATTGATAGGTAGGGACTTGAGATAATCACCTGATTCCATCACGTTGATAGAATCCTTTATTGTGGTTTCTTTTGAACACGTTTACAAAAATGGCGTGGTGCGAGCATGCTGCCTGTAAGGATTGTATAAACGATGTATTCTTAGTTAGGAAGAATTTTTGTGAACATCTTATAATGCGAGCGTTACAAACTAGTTACACTTGGGTGTGACACGGGGAAGTTGAAACGGGTATGGAGGAAGGGATAATCCATAAAGAATCTGATGATCCTTTTATTAATGAAATATTTGAGGAGATGGTGGAAGATGTTTCCAGAGAATTCCATGGTAAACCAAGGTCCTAGAAGATTTGTATAATGATTATAGGACACCTTTGTATAATGGTTCGAGACATTCGGTGTTTAGCGCCCCTTTGCGATTGATGAATTTGAAAGCGAAATATAGTTGAACTAAAAAGGGATGGTAGAAACTCTTGAATTGTTTCGTGAATTGCTTCCATAAGGAAATCTTTTGCCCAACCGATCGTACGTCGCTAAAAGAATTTTTGTCCAATGGGAATGGAGTTGGAAAGAATTCATACTTGTGCGAACAATTGTGTGTTGTATAGGGAGGAGGAGGATGAGGACCGAGAAAGTTTTCAGGTTGGTGGTGAGTCTCGTTACAAGCTAAAGCGTGGTGGAATTGCGGTTGGTGCTGAAGCGGAGTTGACTCTGAATAAAAAGACATCGGCTAAAGTTTTATGGTATCTACCTATCACTCCCTGGTTGAAGAATTTTTTTCCTTCCAAATAAGATGCAAAGTTATTGCAATGGCTCGCCGAAAGAGATCAACTAGGGGATGATGTGATTAGTTATACATCGAATTGTGAGCAGTGGAAGAAACTTGATATTATGTATCCCGAGTTTGGTGGTGAGTCGCGACATTTGAGATTAGGCATTTCCACCGATGAAATGAATCCATTTGGTAGTATGAGTATCACACACAACTCTTGGCCTGTTATGATGGTGATCCGTAATCTTCCATCTTGGTTGACACTGAAAAGGAAGTATGTTGTATATTCTATGATGATATCGGAGCCTAAGCAACCCAGTAACGACATATATTTCTATCTTTCTCCTCTAGTGTATGATTTCTTGACATTGTTCAACAAATCTATCCACACGTACGGTGGAAGTGCAAAATAATATTTAACGTTGAAGGCTTTGTTGTTTGGTACCATAAACGATTTTCCCGTATGTGAAAATTTGTTAGGGTACTTGGTGAAAGGTCATTACGCATTTCCATTGTGTGAGAAAGAAACAAAATTTTTTCAATTGAAACATTGGTGTAACACTGCATATCTAGGCCACAGGAAGCTTCTTCCAGAGGGTTACCCATGGTGAGCTGCGAAGAAGTGGTTCAATGGAAAAGTGAAGCTTAGAGGCCCACCATTACCATTTACTAATGTTGAATTTTTTGAAAGAGTTAGGGAATTGCATAATGATTTTGGGAAGAGAAAGCGAAAAGCGGCTTGTGAAAGAAGTTGTAATAAATGTTCTATTTCATTTAGACTCCCTTATAGGATGCACATGGAAATCAGATATTGTCATGATGTGACGCACATGGAGAAAAATGTGTGTGATTATTTGGTGGGGACATTTTCGACCCAATAAAACTAAGGAAAACTATTAAACCTTAATGCAGAATATTTGTTTTTCCAGCACACTTTTACATTTTTCGGAACCACAAGGACGTCATCCCATATATTGAGATTCAAATGGAAGAAATTACGGTGATGCATCCGAAGTTCAATGAAGCACGTATTATGGAATATCACAAATCTACTTTTCTTCATGGCTACAGGGGCATGTGGAAAATGGTGATCATCCTGCCACTGCTATATGGTTGGCACGTAGACCATTAGGTATAGTTCTATCATACGGAGATTATGACATTAGCGGATTTACTTTTGGGGGAAAATATATGGATGAAAAGACAGTATCACATCACAGTGGTGTGACTCTTGTGTCTGAGGCTTTACATATTGTGAGGGCTAGTGACAACAATCCCATGTATGCCCAACCGTGCTACTTCGGAACCATTATTGAAATTTGGGAACTTGATTATGTGAAAATGTGAGTCCCCATTTTTAAACGCCAATGGGTAGATTTGAACAACAAGCAATGGACTGAGGATTTGGGCTTTAGACTTTGTTAATCACGGCCGAGTCGGTTGGAGGGACGATCGGTTCATATTGGCATCACAAACTCATCAAGTGTTCTATATCAAAGATCCAATAATCCCTTGGTGGGAGATTGTTGTTGAAGGTAAAAGAGCTTTCATTGAGGAGCATGAACTTGAAGAATAAGTCCTTATTATTCTAATTCTGGCCTAAATTAGCATAAAACTTGACTACCTCATAAGTGTGAACCCTATACTCTAGGGTTAACAATTTAGCCATATGTTGGTTGTAGAAATAGCAAATAGTATAACCTAAAGATAATTCCTGAAATCTATTACTTGGGATGACCTTAGGATTCGTACACTTACGAATATGAAGGAAGTTGACATACCTTCGATCCGCCTCCTCGTTGAAGAATTTCAGACTCTCCTCTACCTCGAAAAATGAAGCGTGGCTCATAATTGAAGCATTGCCAATGTTGCTAGTCCTTCTAGCTCCCCGAATTCTTGACATTCTTGAACGGAAAGTGTAATTTATCAATTTCTAATTCAGAAATGGAATGGGGGTGGATGGGGTTCTTAGTTTGGTTTAAATTGGGGATGCTTTCCCCATTCTAATTTTTTAACTCGAAACTATGTTCTAGGGTTATATATCAGAACATAAGTAGTTTCCAATAAGGAAAATCCTCTGGTCTTACCAAAATAAGGACAAATACACTTCCAATTTCAGAACCTATTTTCTGACGAGATATATGTACAACGCATTAGAGGAATTTTCAAAAGGGGATAAAAGAGGTTCCAGTTTCCTCCTTTTTTCCACTCAAAAACCCTAAACCCTCCTTCTCTCAAAATCACCGCAAATCTTCCTTCAAACCAAAGTTGAATGTTCAACTACACCAAACCCTAGTTATACTACTTTAGGTTTATCCTTGTTCAAAGATCATGTCGGAAATAGGAAATTTTGGGCGGTGTTAGAAGTCAAAATTTGGAGCTTGAGATAATCATCATACCTCCATAGGGGAAGATCAGGTAAGTATTCATCCCTTCAATAACAATGTGTCGAAGATTAGTAATACATTTTATTAATTGTTTTGATGACTAAAATTGTGGTTCTTCCTCAATTTTTCCCATTGACCTGCACCTAGAAGTATGTGTTTTCTAATGCATTTAGCACATTTATTATTAGCTTTTGTATGATTGATTCCTAGATTTAAGTGGTTTACATTATAAGGGGTTTAGATGTCCATTGTTGGTTTTCTTAAAGAAATTCTTCATTTTGTAGCTTATTTAGATCTATCAGATTCTATGTCCTTACGAGCATCTAGATTCTATTTTTGAGCTTATTTGAAGATTGATCGTAAGCACTTCAGAGTAGTTTAGTGAAGGCCATTCACTAGAATGGTAGTAGATCGTAGAAGGCTATTCGCAAGAATGGTAGAAGACTAAAAACATGAGTCAAAACATGGTATAAGATAGAAGGGTCAAAGAAGGAAGAGAAAGAAGCAGATAAATTGTAATCTGAGAGTTGTATAGAGTTCTAGGAATGATCCGATAAGAATCAATGTATGAGGATGATACCATTGGATTTATCTTCTCGAGCGCTATAAAATCGACTAAAAGAACTCCCAAATTGGATCAAAGGTTCATATGTAGCAGCGCAAACAAGTGATGTGCACCATTATGCATGCATTAGCCGATGTATTTAGCACATTTATTATCATCTTTTTTTTGGTTGACTGCTAATTTTGGTTAGGTTTGCACGACAAAAGGGTTTAGACGGCCATTGTTGGTTTTCTTGTCTAAATCTCACGTTTTTAGACGTAAATGAGACTGATGGACACTTTGTATTCACGGGCACCTAGATCTTCTTCTTTGATCTCATTAGTAGGTTGCTCGTGACTGGTTTTTCATTTTGTTTTGTGGAAGGCCATCAATGAGGGTGGTAGTAGATATTTGAATGCCATTCGCAAGGATGGTAGAAGATATCCAAGGCCATTCATAAGAATGGTAGTAGATTGAATGACATAAACTCCAAATCATGGTAGTGGATGGAATTGGGACCATGAAAGGTGGATTCGAAGTTCAAAATGGCCAAAGGAGAAATGAAGGGATCGTTGTTCCAGGTTGCACAAAGTTATGGGATCGAATAAAATCAACTACAAGAACTCCCAAATCGAATCAACGGTTCATCCGTAGCGGAGCAATGAAATTAGCCAAGTGAACCAGTCACAGCCGGCATTGATCGCACAAGCCCGCACAAGCCAAAAGAAATAATGGCCCGCACTAAGCGTCATGACCCATGTAAGGGAGCCTTAGATGGCCCGTATCACCTGGCATGGGCCATGTCAAAATCTTGCACAATGGGTCCCCTTTATCACCCTAAAATCAACTAAGTATGGAGGGGGGGGGAGGGGTTGTTCCATTTTACACGTCTCGCGCTGTTTCAAGTCACAAATGCCAAGACCTACCCACGGGGTGTGAAGAATGACATGGGTCTCACTGAGGTACTGAGGAAAACAAGGTTCCACCAAAAAGGGCACGCAAAATGATACATGGCGCGGATCAGAAGGATCAAAACATAGACCAGGATGGTGGACCGCTCCGGATCACACTGGATGGGCTAGCACAATAGGCACGACCCATGTCATGGCTGGTGCGGCATGAGCCAGTGATAGTTGGTTGAGTTTTGACCACCTTTGGGCATATTGTTAGGCCCAATTCCCTACTACCATATATATGGGCCTTTGTCTGCTAGGGTTGAAGTTCATGCTCATTTTTAGATGTTAGTAGATAGCTTGAGAGAGAAAACACTCTCACTTTTTTCTAGTTCCTTTTTTGTTTATCTTTTTGCTTTTATTTTGCCCAAAGGTGTTGAATCCAATGAAATACTTAGGTTAAATGATTTGGGAGTAGGGATCTAGCTTGGGGACTATATTTTTATTCCCGTGTTTATGTTTATATTGTGAGATTTCTAGATCTATATATTTCTATTTCTATGTGTTTTGTGATCATTATGTTGGCTTGTTCTTAATATTCTTTTGAATTGCATGATTGTCACACATAGTTGGCACACAATCGAGTCTACTTTAATGTTGTTTCATGATGAGAGGTCAAATGCATGTATTTTCCAAAGCATTTAACATCTCTTTTGTTATGTTTTTGTTGGAAGATTGCTAGATTTAGGTA
>JAULKM010134481.1:0-19027 GCA_032355605.1 Rubia tinctorum
CCCCGCAGACGTAGGTGGATTTCACCGAACTGCGTAACCAAGTTGTGTGTCTCGTGTTTATTTACTTTACATACTTGATTAGGTTAGACTACGTTGGAACAAAGGTTTGCTAGTTAAAACTTAAAACGGTAAAACCAGTTTTTCACATCTAATATTAAAGTACAATATAAAATTGAAAGAACAAAAAAATTATGGTTAATGATCGAATAAAAATAAACAGTAAAAGAATGATATAAAATACTCCTTAAATATTAAAATTTTAGAATTTTAAATTTATCATAGAAATAAGTAAACTTTATACATATTTACACGTATATATATAAAGTTCAATTTTATTTTTGTAGATATATTTGTTAAATAAATTATAAAATCTCATTAATATACAAAGCTAGAATATTGTCATATAAGATTTTATTAGATATTTATTGGATATATATTTTCAAATTTAAAACTATTATTATTATTATTTATTACACAAAATTAAGGATATAGTGATTGATGAAAAGTTAAATCACAATATATTTTAAAATAAAATTATAAAATATATCTTAATTAAGGAATTGGGTATGTCTTTATTTGTGAAATACCAACCAATCAATGATGGACTCTTGGCATGGATTGTTTTGTATTTTTAATTTTATTAGATTATAATCAAAGTTTAATTTTGATTATGTCATATTATTTTTTAATTATTTTTGAATATTTTCTAATTTTATATATGTATTTAATATTATTTTATATCATATAATCTATTATATTGGAATTTAGAAGATCAAATTCCAACTATGTAAGTTATGGAAGAATTAATTCAAGAAATTCAAACTTCAATCCATCGACGCTCAGAGATTGGGATCGTGACATCTTCATCAATTTAGAGCAGAGATCGTTAAAATATTTCCTAACGTTTTTTAAATAAGGCTAATAGTATGATATTGATTAGTATTTGATAATTTCAATCATATAAATTTTATATAAAATATTATCATGGATGAAAGAATAAACATATTTGTGTTATATTTAATAGTCACTACAATATAATTTTTAGGGTAAAATACATTTATACCCCTGAGTTCTTTGTTTAGTGCAAAAGTGCACATATACCCCTATGATCAGAGATCAATGTTTGAAAAATTGAGAGGTATAAGAGCACAAACAAAGAACTAAGAGTATATGTACACATTCCAAAAACTGCGGGGTATATGTGCACTAAATAAGGAACTGGGGTATGAATGCACTTTTTTCTAATTTTTTATTTGCATGATTTTGACATTTTATAAAATATAAATAAAAATTTAATTATTTTTTATTAGAGATGGTGATGAAGCACTAAAGAAGTGATTCTCAAATATCATTTCATTGTTGGCAGTTGATTTTTACTAATTTTTATCAACTATTCCTAAATTTGAGCAAAAACGTCAGGCACGAATAATTACTCGTAGAACAACAAAACGTACGTTTTAATATCTAATGCTCGAATAAAACGATGTTGCAGTAAAATATTAAAATAAAGAAATGAAAAAGGAAGCAAATTATCTACTTCGTCTTTGCTAAAAAAAAAACAAAACCTGCAACTCCCACAAATTTCAAGGGGTGGATCCAGTACTCTTCAACCTCTTCCTCATTTATATGACAAATTATATGGTATCCTTTGATACTATGATATGAGCAGTGTATCCCTAAAAAAATTGCATCCCCAGGAATAGTCTGTTTATTTTAAATTGTAAAAATGTGCATTATCATATGTGAGATTGTGAATTATTCAAATTTTCCTATGATTATTATATAAATATTGAATGCACAATTATAATAATAATAATGAAATGCACATTTTACATATTTACAATGCACATATATTCATGGTACCCTAGAGGTATTGTACAAATGTGGCGTTCATACACTTACATCTCCCTTGTTCTAGGAGAGGATGACATACCCCCTCTCCCCATCAATTTTGCCCCTGCATATGGGTGTAGAAATACCACAATAAATAAAATTAGTTTACATAAAAGATTTTAGGCCAGTTCACTTAAATCAATTAATTTTTAAATAGAATATCAAGATCAACTGAAATTGAAATTAACCGTAACTTTTATTTTTCATAAGCAAATGTGCAACTAAATTGATGGATAAGCGAGTATTAGGCCCTTTTTCTAGAGCTAATATATATATTTCATTTCATTTTAATTCAATTCAATTCAGTTCATCTCAATTTAGTTCAATTCAATTCATCGTAAATTTAATTAGGTGAAAATTAACTTAATTTAGTCACACGTTACTATTTTCAACACACTTATTTTAGTTTAATTTAGTTTAGTTTAGTTCAGTTCAAATCAGTTAAGTTCAAATTAAATCATATCAAATCAAATTAAATCAGATCAGTTCAAATATGGTTTAGAGAACATGCCTAACAATCACTTAAATCAACTCAATCTACTTTCTATTTTTTTCTTATATTTATATAAAGGAATTCTTTTCGACAACAAAAGAAATCAGTTTTAAATAAAAGAATATTAAGGAATAGAAATATTATGTGAATATTATTTGTAATTGTAATTAGAATTAGATTACTTTTCCTTTTATGTATAGGTCTTTGTACCTCCATATAATGTACTCCAGAGCATGAACACAAATACACATTATTACCCTTATTTTCTACATGATATCGGAGCATAAAATCCTGAAATCCCAAAGGAAAAAAATTTTTGCTGCTTTTCCGAGCTTCAGCCGCTGCCGCCTTCCGATCACGCGTCCTTACACGTGCCGCCTTTTGCCAGCTGCCGTAGCTCGACTGCCGTCCGCCGATCACCGTCACCACTGTTCAGGTCGCTGCAATCCGCCGTACTTTTCCCAGATCTGCCGCATGTGATTTACATGCGCCGCCGGTCTGTCCACGCGTCGTCGTCGTCAGCCCATGCGTCGTTGATAAAGATATGATCCAAGAATGTGAGAAAGATATGATCTATCAATTTCTTCTCGGTCTTGATAAAGGCTATATCACACCTTGCGATCCAACATCATGACAACCGATCATTTGTCACCTGTCATGCATGTATATACTCTTGTTGCCCAGGAGGAGAATCACAAAGACGTCATTCGTTTTCGCGAGTCTTAAACTGACTCTATGGCATATGCTGCATGACGTCTACCACCATCGGGTTCTTTGACAGTTGTTCTCACTTCAGCTTATCGCAAGAATCTCACCTGCACGCACTGTCATCGCAAGGATCACGACAAAGATACCTATTTCAAACTCACAGGCATACCAGATTGGTTCAAGGAATTGTACCGAAAATCCAAGAAGATGGGGCCCTATCCACCGACAGTCACGCCGGTCATGGCGGACCGACCTCCGGCGTCCGCCAGGCTCCTCCACCTTTTGATGTCGCCGCCGTGTCACCACTTGGACATAGTGCGACCGCCACCCAGCTTGCTCCTGTTTGTGCTGACTTTGGTCCTACTTTGCCTGATGACCAATAGAGTACGATCCTACATTTATTTAATCAATTTAATGTTGTGTTTGACCATGGATCAGATAAGTTTACTTTACTATGGGATCTTGATTCGGGAGCCTCATATCACATAACTGGTGACAAAGGTTCCTTGATTGATATTACTATTGTTGTCAATTCTGTGAATATCATAATGCCTAATGGATATGTGTCATCTGCAACAAAATATGGTTCTATTTGTTTTTTGGTTTATTTATTAGTTGCTAAGTCAGAAGTTACCTCTAGATTTATTGAATTTTGTGTCTTGGTCAATAATTAGTTTGGTCGCATTATTAGGCGTGTCCAGGCTGATAATGTTACAAAATTTCTACCTTTGAGATCCTACTTTGCTGAATCTAGGATTATTTTTGAGACGTTTATGGTTGATAAACCACAGTAGAATGGTCGTGTTGAGCGCAAGCATCGTCATTTGTTAAATGTGGCTCGTGCTTTGCGTTTTCAAGCCAATATGCCAATTGATTTCAAGGGAGAATGTGTTTTTACAGCTGCATATCAAGTCAACCGGACACTGACGAAGAACCTCGATGGTCGCACACCATTTGAGTTACTCTATTGACGTCTCCCAGATTACAAGGTTTTGCGCATTTTTGGATGTTTGTGTTTTACTTCCTACATTCCCAGATTCCGTGACAAGTTTTCTCCAAGAAGTCATCGATGTCTGTTTCTTGGATATCGTGCCGAAAAGAAAGGTTATCGGTTTTATGATTTGGAATCCCGTACTTTCTTTAAAAGTAGGGATGCTTATTTTTATGAAGACCAGTTTCCATATGTTGTTCTCCCAGAAGACTCACCGATGCCGACCACTTCACCGATGCAGGCCAACTCACCTCCACCGGATTTATCACCGTCACTGGCCTCTTTCTCGCTATCGGTTCCATCATAGCCGCCAGCCTCTTTCCTGCCATCGGTTCCCTTCTTGCCACCGACCACCATGATTCTGCCGACCACCTTGCCGAACAATACTTCAGTGCCTGTTCCACACCCGCTCGATGCACCACCGGCCGCCATCGACCACGCACCGCCTGACGTTGTATTAACCAGCCCGTCACCAGCGCATCCTCCGCCTACCTCATCTCCGCTGCCTGCTTCGTCGATCAACTCCCCGACGCCACCACGTGCCAGCGAGCTACCTGCTGTACGTCAGAGTGTTCCCGATCGCCGCCCTCCTACTTATTTGTGAGATTATGTTTGCTCTATTGCTGATATTAATAGCCCTCCAACTGCTATGACCACAACTGCAGCGTCACATTCCTCAGGTCTTCTCTATCTTTTAATTGATTTTGTAAATTGCGACAAAGTTTCTAGTATGCATTCTAGATTTTTGGCAGCAGTAACTTGTAGTTCAGATCCCACTACTTACTCTGAGGCTTCGGAGTATGCTCATTGGCGTGATGCAATGGATGATGAGATTAAGGCACTTGAGTGCAATAATACATGGACTTTGTCTTCATTACCTCTGGATAAGACCGTTATTGGATGCAAGTGGGTGTATCGTACCAAGTTCAAGTCTGACGGTACAATTGAATGTCACAAAGCTCGCTTGGTGGTTCTTGGAAATAGCTAAAAGGAAAAAATTGACTACACATAGACATTTTCCCCTATTGCAAAGATGAGTTCGGTACGTCAATTTTTATCAGTTGCAGTCATTCGTGGTTGGAAATTGCATCAGATGGATGTGCATAATGATTTTCTACATGGTGATTTGCATGAAGATGTATTTTCTGCGACCTCCATCGGGCTACCCTGCGCCTCCTGGCCAGGTTTAGTGCCTTCTAGAAATCTCTCTATGGTCTTCAGCAGGCTCCTCGTAATCGGTTTGTGAAATTGGCTCAGGCTTTACGCGCATTTGGTTTTGTTCAGAGTAAGACATATTACTCTCTATTTGCTTTTACTCGTGGCTCGGTTTCTTTGCATGTACTTGTTTATGTGGATGATTTGGTTATTGCTGGTAGTTCTTCACCGCTCATCTCCGAATTCAAGAAATACATGAGTTCTTGTTTTCATATGAATGATCTTTGTACACTTAAGTATTTATTGGGTATAGAGGTTGCTAGAAGGCCAGGTGGGATGTTTCTTTCACAAAGGAAATATGCCATGGATATTTTGCCTGACATTGGTTTATCGGCTTCTAAACCGACTGATTTTCCTATGGAGCAACAACATGATCTTGAGAAATTTGAAGGCCCTCTTTATGATGATCCTGAGCTGTATCGGCATCTGGTGGGTCACCTCATTTACCAGACTATTACTTGTCCTGAGCTGACTTATTCTATTCATACACTTGCTCAGTTTATGAAGTTTCTTTGTGTTCCTCACTGGCAAGCTGCGATTTGAGTTCTTCACTACTTGAAGAGTCATCCTGGTCAATGTTTATTTCTCTCTTCACGTAGTTCAGTACAGTTGAATGCTTATTGTGATTCCAATTGGGCTGCTTTTTCCATTACACAACGCTTTTTTTCTGGGTACTTTGAGATGATTGATGATTCTCCGGTTTCATGGAAGACCAAGAAGCAATCTACAGTTTCTCGTTCTTCTGATGAAGCGGAGTATCGTGTTATGGCTGTTGTTTGTTGTGAGTTGTTGTGGCTTAAATAATTACGTCGTGACTTAGGTGTTATGCATTCTACTCCTATGCAATTGTTTTGTGACAGTCAATCTGCTCTTTATATTGCGGCAAATCCGGTGTTCAATGAACCTACGAAGCATATAGATGTTGATTGTCATTTTGTCAGCGATTTTTTACAGTCTGGTACTATTGTTACTCATCATATTCGCACGGCTGACCAACCTGCAAAATTTTTCACCAAAGTTCTCAGACGAAATCAATTTAATTCATTACTCGGCCACATTGAGAAGGAGTATTAAGGAATAATAATATTTTGTGAATATTACTTGTAGTTGTAATTAGATTTAGATTCTTTTTCATTTTCTGTATAGGTCTTTGTCCCTCTATATAATGTATCTGAGAGCATAAATACAAAGACATATTATTACCCTTATTTTCTTCAAAGAAAGTGAATAAGTCAGTTATTATTGTTTATTAGTCCCTGTACTTTTCACTCATTGTGTATCTTTCAATCTTGACTCATACTTTCGGTACACTTTAACTAATTTCTCAATTCATGGAGTTGGAACATGCTCCCAAAGTCCCACCACAGTTACTAACTGGAAAGTGCATGCTTTATAGGTCATCAAGGATAAAAGTTTCCATCATCAAAATATATCTAAGCATGAAAGCAATGCGCAGAAAGCTAGAAAATCCATCATCACCCACAAATAATGAGACCACAGCTGATTACATTGCATCTGAAAATGTTCACATAAGCTGGATGCCAATTCCTCGCACTGCAAATTATCTGCCTAGGTTTAAATGTGATTCGCATTGAGTCCGTTTTCTAATTTCACCGTGTTCTAGTAATGATCTGCTTCAAATTCACCGTGTTTCTACTTACATTAGAACCAAGAAGAGTAAAGACTGTACAGTAACAGATTCCCTTTGCTTGCCTCCTGATGAGACCTGAATTCGTGGTGACGTGGTCTCGGTATCTGTCTTAATGTCAACCGTGCTTGGTGATGAAATAAGAAATGCATGTTATTTTAGAACATTTAACATCACTTTTTAGATGATTTTGTTGGTGTATAGCTAGATTATTAGGTGTTTTACCAAATAGGGGGTTGGAATCACCTTGTGTGGTTTCCTCCCCGAATTTCCCTGATGCGTCTGGGACCCGATCAAAGCGCAATCTCGATCCCTTAGCCTCTATCTGCTAGAAAAACAAGTTTCGGAGTGTTTCAGGGAGAAACTCTCCGATACCAAAGTCAGTCTTGCCTCCCATGTAAATGAATAGTGAATGAATAAAATAAATGACATACCTTTGTATTTATACTACCTAAACCATAATAGTGATTATCTGTAACTCAACTTCTTCTCTATTTTCCATTAAGGCCCAATGTTGACCCATCGGCTACATGGTCTTATTGGACTATTATGGTCTTGGATTTCACCTAAGGGATTGGGCCGAGTGGCCCAACGGGAATTGGTCTAACGTATCATTAAAATTCCCCCAAAAAATATGTGATCTTTCAACTCCAAGATCCATGTCTTTCGAAGGGTTTTTAATCTCGACCCATCGAAGGACCAAGAGCATATCCTAATTACCTTCGAGGGTGTTTAAGAGTTCACGACTACATGGACTTGGAACTTGTTTGTATTGAATGAGCACTTAGTTTTTCATAAACAATAACTTGATTTTGGAATTTTTGGGGACATGTGTGAAGAAGAAAAGTGCGGGAAAGTGAAGCGCTTGAGAATGTCATAAATAAGATTCATTCGTACTCTCTCATACTTTTTGAGACATTTCTCTTCCCTCGGTAATCATTACCTTCTCTCTCTCTTAACCTCCGTTATCTCGCCCGAAAACCATCTTCCTTCCCCATTTAACTTCTTCTTTTTTGTAGGTTCCATTTAAAGTTACCAATCCAGAGGTGTTCCATCTTTTTCGACCCACTGTTCTGATTTTTAACGAATAAGTCTCTAACCGTCATGGTTTCTTCTTCTTCTAGCCCCCATCCGGAATCTGAAAAATCTTTTAGCTTTCCCCCAAGTTACCCCTGAGAAGAATTCCGAGATATATGATAGTTTAGAAGAAGAGTCATTGGAAAAACCATTTTTGAGAATATAGAATCATGCCCCTTTGGCCGGGGTTTCCCAGATTCGGGTGCTTCTAACTCTTGTTTTGTTATCTTCTTTGTAAATTCTTAGTCTTTCTCGATGCTACACAGATTTCTACAGCTTTCCAGCCATCCCGGAAATCCTCTGGTGCCTTTGTGATTATCTTCTTTTTCCTCCTACAGTGTCCCCTCGAGACTTTGGCAAAAGCCGCTCATAAGGAGTAGTGTACAAGGCTCCAGTCCGAACCTAAAACTATGAAGGTGGATGTCATGAGGCTCGAAAAGGAGATAAAGAAGTCTAAGAGTGAGAGAGACCGGCTGTCAAAGAAGTGTCAGCCCATGGCTCAACATTCTCTGTTGGAGTCTTTTGCCAACAAGTTGATGAAGACCAAGGAACTCCATGGCCTCTTCTTCGATCTTCTGTTGTCCTTGAAGAGAATGGGTCGCAATGAGCTGGCTTCCAGCGTGTCTCCCCTACTTTTTGCTGACCAAGTTTAGGACCTTCTGCAGTATATTGACAACGACGCTGAGGGGCGAATTGGCTCAAGGTGGGATGAAGCCACTAGCGATGGTGGTCTCAAGTTTCAGCTACTTGACTTCATTAAGAAGTATAAGAAGTTTCAAAAGATAAATCTTGAGGCCCTACCTGCCACTGAGCCCAACTTCGAGATGTAAAATTAGCAGCTTGACGAATCTTCGAAGGAAGGGGACGCCCATGATGCTAACCTTGTGGAAGAGCCTCCGACTACAACTAACCGAGAAGAGAATGTTGATTGAAGTGTAGGCTCTGAAAATTTATTAATCCACTTTCTTCGAGTTTTACTTTTGAATTATGGATCCTTCGAAGACATCTATGAATGAATTCAGTTTATTTTTGTATCCCCTTTTAATAACTTTTTTTAAAATTTTCTTATCATAGAGCCTTGTCTTGAAAAAGGAGTTTGAAAAATCCAATCAGATTTTGGCCAAGGTTAGATCTGAGCTAACCAAGGCTTGTCATGAGTTAACTCGATTAACTCAACAGCAATCAAAAGTCAATAAGGAGTTATTGTGTTAGCGTGACAATATAAATCCTTTGATACAAAAGCCCCTCAATGGATTACGTAGAAATCAAGCATCTTGTCGAACAACTGTGGATCTCGATAGAGTTGATAAGGCATGTAGTCCTACCGAGATGTGCCACCGGGGAGTGTTACATGAGATAATGCATGAGTATCCTAATTTATATCATTGTCTCGGTGATGCTAGACTTTATCGTACTTTATCTCCAAGGAGGGATATTGAATATTATCAGAGAGAAGCCAAGAAGTTCAAAGCTCAACTTGGGGATATGGTAGAGCGAAACAGGCGCTACAAAAGGGAAAAAAGATCATTGATAGTGTATACCTAGCCCCTGGACCACAAAATGTTGGCCTTTAACCCGAGCCAAAGATTTAGCCGCAGACTAGTAAATACAGAGTCATGCCCAAAAGCTCTCAGCCATGGACCTAGAAAAGCGGGAGCATGTCCAAAAGGACTAAGTCATGAACTGAGAAAGTTGGAACCACGATCAGGACTCAGCCATGAACTGAGACAGGAACCGAGTTTATGGGGACCACGATGTAGCCCACGATCGGAAATCTTAACAATGCAGAGCCATGATTACGGTCCACTATAAATAAAATAATAGTAGTGATAGCGAAGGTAAGTAAGAAAAACTGAGAAATACCAATTCTCTGAAGAAGAGTACTAACTTTATCATTAGAGCTCTTTCCCCGGAATCAATTCTGAGATATTTTTTTCCGGTTCAAAGTTATACACAATGAATATCAACTATTTAGCCTGATTGGGAATCCCTTTAAGGTTTGTCAGGAGCTCCCAACTCATAACTTCCGACTTCATAATGAAGTGTTGGAACAAGTCTCCACTATCAAAGCCTTCTCCAATAGTCTTCGAGCCTATGGGCTATCCCATGGGTTTCATAATATTGGTCTTATCGACGATATTCCAAAATATTTATTTGACAAAGCCAATGCCATGATAAATGAAGGCCTATATAGGGAACCTTGTCATTATGCATTATACAATACAGCTATCGAATGGCTAAACTGTACTCGACTGGTAGTCAATGCTATCTCTCGACACGTAGTCCCCACAAAGAAGAAATGTTTGAAAAACCTTCTATTAAGTCTTTTCAAGTGAAAAATCCTAACAAAGAAGGTGTTGCGATGATAAAACAAAGTCGTGATGGCGAGGGTGCTTCCCGTGCCGAAGATAATGAGGGAAGGGAACCAGTCCCATGTCGAAATCACATCAACCAAATGACCAAAACTTCAATATGTGAGGCCGATCATCTCTTCTAAAGGGCTACTGGCATCAAACATAAGAAAATTCAGCAGTCAGATTAGAAATAGTTTGTATTACATTGTACTTTGTGTTGATGTTGTGGATGAATGTTGTAAAAAAATTGTAATAAGCACATTCCATCGTTGTTAACATAAGTGTAATAACTACATCTTTCTGGCGTAAGTGTAAATACTTCATCTACTTCGTCCTTCCGACGTATGTGTAAATAATTTTTCTACTTCGCCCTTTCGACGTAAGTGAATAATACTACTTCGTCCTTTCAACGTAAATGAATACTAATACTTTTTCCTTTCGACCTTTCGACTAATGTTCCTCCAACAAAATGAAATGACATACTTCCCCTTCATATTCGTAAGAGGCTCAGCTTCGACCCATTTGTTGAAGTAATCAACTTTTACTATGAAATACATGAACCTTCTTGGGGCCTCTGGGAATGGTTCCACCAGGTCGATACCCCATTTATCGAAGGGTCATGAGCTGTGTGTATTCACCGTCTCCTCCAAAGGGACCTGGGTAATGGGCGCATGCCTTTGACAATGGTGGCAAGCCTGGATATACTTGTTAGCATCACCGAACATCATTAGCCAATAGTACCCAGCACAGATTAGTTTCGTGGCGACAGAACGAGCTCCCTGATGACTACTTCAAATTAATTCATGGAATTCTTTGATCAAGTAATCCACTTCATGAGGCATTACACATAAAAGCTATGGGTGCAGGTGGCCTCTTCGATATAAAGTGTCACCATGTATCACATACCTACGGTCTTTAAGGTAAATTTTCCTGGCTTCGATAACTCCTTCTGGAACTGTCCCATCCGAGGTAACTGATAATTGAGGTTATCCAAGACTCTCCTTCCTCGATCACTATTAATTCTTGCTCTTCGAAGCTCCTCTTACTCAAGGTCTCCATCAACAATTGTTTCTGCGATAACACTCCTAGATCTGAAGAAGCTAGTTTACTCAAAGCACTTTCCTTGTGGTTTTTCTCCATCGGAACTTAGGTTAGGGTATATGATCGAAAACAACTCAAAAAGGGCTTCACCACCTTTAGATAGCCTTGCAAGCTACGATATCTAGCTTCATACGCCCAATTAATCTGCTGAACCACAATCTGGAAATCACTAAACACCTCCAAGTTTTCAGCTGTCATCTCTTTAGCCAATCGAAGCCAGTAATCATAGCCTCATACTCAGCCTAATTATTTGTAGCTTCAATTCGAAGTACAAGGCATATGAGTATTCTGTTCCATTGGGGCTACTGAGCAATAATCCTGATCCTCTTTCCCTTGAGTGCGAAGATCCATCCAAAAACAATTTCCATGCCCTCATGCTCAAAGCTTCATCACTTGCCTCAATTGGTTATGTCGTCTCAACTATGAAGTCAGCGATGGCTTGGCCCTTAATCGTTGTCCTGGTTAAAACTGAATATAGTGTTCTCTTTAATTAACAACCCATCTCATCCTTCTCCCCGAGGCTTTAGGCTTCAAAATTATCTACCTAATGGAATTGTTGGGGAGTAGAACTATCGTGTAGCCTTGAAAATATGCTCGCAATATTCATGCAGCGTGAACCAGGGCCAGAATTAACCTTTCAAGGGTTATGTACTGTGTCTTAGAGCATTTAAATGCTCTGCTCACAAAGTATGTGGGGTGTTGCTACTTCTCTTTCTCCTTCACCAAAATTGCACTGATTGCCAAAACAGAGGTGGAAATATAGAGATACAATACTTCCCCTCTATCATGTTTCATCAATGTGGGCAAAAATCGAAGATGCTTCTTCAATTTTATAAACAAATTCTCACACTCCTCCATCCATTCAAGCTGTTTCAACTTTCCTAACACATCGAAAAGGAGTAAATACTTCTTCACGCCCTTTGATAGGAATTGACTCAAAGCTGCAAGACATCCCGTTAGCCTTTGAACCTCTTTCAAGGTCTACAAACTTTTCATTTTAATTAAAGGTTTCACCTTCTCCAGATTAATATTGAGTCCCCTTTTTGATAAAATAAACCCCTGAAATTTGTTGGCCCCCACTCTAATCACATACCTGGCCGGATTCCGGTTTAAATTTGCCTTTCGCAGCCCATCAAACATATCTCCTAAGTCTTGCAAGAACTGTTCTTAGGTCATGTTTTTCACCAACATATCATGGACATATATATCTATACTCTTCCTAATTTTCTACTTGAAGAGTTTATCTACCAAACATTGGTAAGTAGCGTTAGCATTGTTCAACCTTAATAGCATCTTCTTGTAACAGAACGTACCCATGTCCCTTATGAACAAAATTATCTCCTTATCTTCATCTGCCATCAGTATATAGTGGTAACCTTTATGAGCATTAAACAAATCCAAAACTTCATATTCTGCTATTGCCTCTACCAACATATCAATTGTTGGAAAGGGTTAGCTATCTTTAGAGAAACACTTTTTCAAGTTTGTGAAGTCAATGCACATACTCCATCCACCTCCTACTTTTTGAACCTGGATCGGGATAGCGAACCACTCTGGAAAGAATACCTCTTCGATGATATATGTTTTTAGAAGCTTTTCTATCTCCACCTTGACTGCCTCAGCTTTTTTGGGGGCACATATTCTCCTTTTCTATTTAAAAGGTTTCATCGATGGATAAATATTCAACCTGTGAACAACCAACTGCGATGGCACTCCCCTCAAATCCAATGTACCCTAAGAAAACACATCGGCATACTTATCGAGCAAAGACTTCAACTTTTTTTCACCTCTTTCGGTATAATCTTTTCCACGGAAACTTCCCCAGAGTTTCCAATTAGGAGTGGTTCAATGTCGGCTGGCCCAATTTCTCTATTAATCGAGCCACCTCCTTCACCTTTATCACTCATTTTAATTTTTCCAAATTACAACTTCTTGGCACTACCTGATCCCCTCAGATGGATGCCAACACTTTTTTGGAGGTAACTTCATAATGAAGTGATAGGGTTACCACATCGCTCGAGCCTGGCACATCCAAGGTCTCCCAAAAATCACATTCTAAGGGAATTAAGCATTGATAACTGTGAAGCTACAGTATATCATCACCCCTTTGTGTCCATCCACAACTCTAACTAGTAAGGTGATTATATCCAGAGGGTGCTGGAGGATATGCGCGGACTACACGAACATGAACGAAGTGTTCCCCAAGAATTTCTACATGCAGCCGGTCATCGACCAAAAGGTATACGCCTTTACAAACTATCCAATTAAATGATTTCTCATTGCTTATAAGGGGTATCACCAAATCCCTATACTAGAAGCCGATGTCGAAAAGACAACATTCATAGATAAAAAAGCATTTTGGTATCGGATGATGCCCTTTGGCCTGAGAAAAGCATGATCAACGTATCAACGAGTATTGGAAAATATATTTCAGAAGCAGATAGGGAGGAACCTAGAGTTGTATGTAGACTTTTGTGGCTGATGTTAACAAAACCAAGGCACGCCTCAAAGAAACCAAAATGAAGCTGAACCTTGAGAAATGTGTGTTCAGAGTGAGAGCTAGAAAGTTTTCAAGGCAGATGGTGTCAAATAAGAGGTTGAGAACAAGCCCTAAAAGTTAAAGGAAATCTTGGAGATACAGTCTTGAAGCACGGTCAAAGAGGCTGAGAGCCTAAACGGAAAGCAGACAGCCATGAATCATTTCATGTTGAAAGCACCAAAGAGAGCCCTCCTTTCTTCAAAGCTTTGAAGGGGAGCATTGATAGCAAGGGAAAGGTACAGTGGAGGGAGTCCAAGGAGAAAGTGATTGCAGAGTTGAAAGAGCACCTAAAGAATCTTCCAATGTTGATTAGGCTCTAAGCACTATCAAACTCTTGATTTGTTATTATGTTTTGTTTGGTTGATTGCTAGTCTTAGTTAGGTTTACATTAGGAATGGTTTAGATGACCGTTTTTTGTTTTTGTATCCGAATCCCGAGTTTTGCAGAGTTAATTGGATCTAATGAACAGATTTTCCTCATGAGCATCAAGATTTTCTTTTATGAGCTTACTAGTAGGTTGTTCGTGAGCACTTCAGCGTTAACTTTAGAAGGTCATCCACAAGGGCAGTAGTAGATATTTCAAGGTCATTCGCAAAGATGGTAGTAAACAGAAAGCTATGAACCAAAAATATGGTAGTAGATGGAATCAAGCCATGAGTCAAAGTTTGACACTTTAAAGATGACACGATGACCCCAACCGGCACGACGGTTACAACTGGCATCAACCGCTACTGCGGCACCAACCGGAAGCTGGTATCTACCGGAAAGCATCAGCTGACACAGCTGTACCAGGCCACACAGTCGTGCCAAAGGCCTTTAGCACTGGCTATGACAACCAGCACGTCCATGATACAGTCCCTTAAAATGAATCGTTTGACGCAACACGGCTTGTGTCAGCTTGTTTCATTTCAAAATTTTGTGAGGCTAAGTATGGACACGGGCAGTGGCATTTTACATGGCCCGTGTCGTTTCAACTCCAAAAATGTTAAGGCTAGCTCACGTGGTGCGAATATTGACACGACGCTACCATTTTGCTCTGAAAATGAATCCTAGCTGACGGCCCATAAGAATTCACATGTCCCACACCTTTCAACTGATCAAAAAGGGACTCCAGCCGATTACCTAAGCCAAACGACGCAGGCGCAAGCATCTGGTGTAAAAATGGAGTCCTTGCCGAATATCCGTGTCGGTCGGCACGGTCCGTACTGGACACAGTCGGAACAACCTTGCCATGTGGAACAGCCTATGGCAGCACCAGCTGGAATTTCCGTGCTAAGTAACACGGGTTATCCAAGGTAACAAGGGCCATGCCAGCCCCCAGCCAGCACGACCGTGCCCAGCTGCTAGGTTTTTTGCCCTATTCCAATCCTTACAACTATATATAGAAGCCTATGTCTATTAGGGTTTAAGTTTATTCTCATTTTAGAATCATAACGGGAAGAAAGATCACGAACTTTGTATGGAGAAGAATTGTCTGCTGATTCGGGATATCTCAAACCGTAGTAAGCGACAATGGTAAACAATTTACAAATGAACATTTCAGGTCATGGTACACGAAGCTAAGGATAAGCTAGCAGGTCACTTCGGTGGCTCACCCCTAGGCCAATAAGAAGATCAAATTGACGAACAGAGCCATTCTCTAAGGACTAAAATGGAGACTGGGGCAAGCTAAGACCAAGTTGGAAGAAGAGTTAATGAGCGATCTGTGGGGCCTACAAGACAACTCTAAGAACAGCGACCGGTGAGTCACCCTACGGGTTATGCTTTGGGAGTTAGAAAATCATTTCTCCTGAAGTAGCGCTGCCCAGGGAGAGAGTAGCAGAACCCTTAATCTAGGAAGGTAACGACGGGGGATCATGGAGAACTTGTAAGTGTTAGACGAGTTGAGGGAGAAGTTTTCCTTGAAAGAGACAGCTTACAAGTCTTTGATAGAACAACATTACAACAGCAGGGTAAGTCACAAGACCCTCAAATAAGGGAAACTGGAACTATGTAAGAAAGAGGCAAGCAGAGCCCAAGGACGGGAGAAGGTTGACGCCACGTGGGAAGACCTATACAAGGTGGAAGAAGTTCTGGGAATAGTGGTATATTAGCTGGAAACCATTGAAGGGAACCCGATTCCTTGCACTTGGCATATATCCAGCCTCAGAAGGTAATATGATTGAGAAGATAAAGGTTTATGCTATGCAAAATACTGTTATGAAGTATGTAATATGACTGTGCTGGTAGTTGCGCTGGTGAGGAAGAATTCCTGAAGGGATCAAATCTTATGTGAACCCAAAAGGGGCATGATCCTAAGGAAATTCACGAAATATCCCCGCTAGCTATATTTTGAAGATATTCCTTAGCTCTGAAATATATAAGTATGATTATCACAAGAAAACAGAGCCGGAGTATAAGAAGGCAAAAGCACACCTGATTTTTCAGGCAGGGAGATGCGCCTTAGCCTTTTCAGACAGAAGAAAACCTAACCTTTTCAGGAAAGAAGATGCGCATTAGCCTTTTCAAGATAAAGCACACCTTACCTTTTCCGGCAGCGAAATAGCCCCGGACTTTTGAGGAAAAATCACACCTGACCTTTGCAGGCTGGGAGATGTGCCTTGGCCTTTTCAGGTAAAAGAACACCTGGCTTTTTCATGCAGGAGACACGCCACAACCTTTTTAGGAAAATCACACCTGGCCTCTCTAGGCAGGGAGATGTGCCTTAGCTTTCCAGTCGTGGTAATTCTCAAATGTTTCCCGGGTTAAAGCAAAACAGAATGCCAAAAATACCCAAGTAAAATAATAAAAGGTAAAAGGCAGAGACCTTAAAAGTCTAAGGATCAATGTTCCAATTAAATGGAGGAGAGGATGAGCAGTCAAATAACCAAAAAATTATAAGATAAAGGGGGAAACAAGGAACCCCAAATTGTTTTGCCCCATCCTGGGAGACTTCCACAAAGCAAAAGGGGGAAACAAGGCACCCCAAAATATACCACAAATTGTCTGCCCATTATGGGGAATTTACAAAACCATATAATCAAATAAATTTAAACGATAAAAAGCATCAAGCCCTCGAGCTTCCTGCACCTCTGTCCAACATTGTTTCACCCTGTGCATCATCCTGCCCCTCCTTGCCATTGTTTTTACCAGCTCCTTAACCAAATGAACCTCCCTGAAGGCCTTCCAAGTTGGAAGACCCCGCAACTTCTACCACATCCTCATTTGGGTTCCAGGCTTCCAACTCGGCGATGGTCATACCAGGACGCAGGAGCTTGAAGTGCGGCAGGAAGATATTCTCCCTAAAAGGAACAAAAACATACCCAACATCCACATAGAGTTGGTTGACATCGATGATCTCATTGGTCGCATCAAAGTGTTTGTACAAAGAATCATCCAGGAACTCTGAAGCCGTTTAACTTTGAACGATTTTAGAGTAAATGCGTAGGAGGCCGCACGTAAAGGCCATGTCATAAAGGCTTAGAGCGTGGTAACCTCAGCCTCTAGCGTACCAATAGTGAGTTGCAGAAACCCAGTGACACCGTGCTCTAGTTCCGGGTCACCCTTAGCGGATGTGGCTCTCTAGCAAAGGTGCTGGGATTCCACAGAAAATTCCTTGTCACTCTGCCGAAGCTTATCCACTTCTCCCTGAGAAGTAGCCAGATGCTTCGAACTTCGTCAATCTCCAGTTGTACAACAAAGGAGGAAAAAAACGCTAAGAAAGAATGAGAAATAGGTAAATAAAGGAAGACCACAGATAAAAAATAAAAAACAGGATTAAATGAAAATAACTAAATGACAAACCTCGATAGTGGGAGCATCATTGTGATTAGCAATGTCAAAAGATGAGGCAATGTTCAGGACACGGTTAGTAAGCCATGAATTATAGTGCTCCAAGGGAACGACTCTAGACAAGTACTTAGTGTAGGCCATCAGACCACACACTATCCCTGGACCTGTGGCAGCATGAGAGTTGGAGGCCTCAGGGGGAGTCAAACCAGTGACTTGTACGGGTCGGGCCCAATAGCGGGTTGCAGGAGTCAGGAAAATGGAAGCCTTAGGAGAAGGAATCATAGGAGGTAGGCCAGCCACGGAGGGAGGAAGAGTCTTGGGGACCACTTCCAGGGTAGGGTCCAATTCTTTTATACAAGGGTGCAACGACGCTTGCAAACCATTCCGTCAGCATCTTTAGAAGCAGGGTCTGTAGACTCGGAGCTTTTGGAGATGGCGATGGTGTGATGAGGACAATTCACCTCTCTATCAGTGTCATCAGCGTGCAAGTGGGGGCGGCCTGACAGAGTATCGTGTTGTGACAAACGTAAGAGGTCTCCAATCAGGCTAGCGATGGACATCTCTAGAAATAATAAATACAAAAGCAAGGTTAGTAGCTTGAAATCAAAAGTTAGTGTAAAATTTAAGAAAAACAGGTAAATTAAGAAGATCATATACCATGGAGGTCACCAAAGCCACCCAAAGGAACCACACTAATATGGACCAACGACGCACAATATAAAATATCGAAGGGCTAAATAAGATCTTACAGATAATTCTCCCAACAAGGAGGAAAACTAAGTGAGGTTATCTCTCTAGCACTAGGACACGAACCCCGCATCTTGGTGGGGCTAGCCAGAAAAGCTTCTGCATAGGCTTCCCTCCCCATAACCAAATCCCTATCCACAAAAATAAACTTCTTTTCCACTCAACAAGGGTATGAGGTGGGTTATCATGTTGGGACCACCCTTCTGGAATTTCAAATGCATCCAACTAGGGGGGGGGGGTTCGTGGTAGGATGACAGAAAGCCCAAGCACGGGGATGGTGAGAGTGAAACCCAACCCTAAGTACAACACCTTAAAACCCAAAAGGATTCTCAAGGAATTGAGAGAGAGGTCGGTAAGGATAAGCTCATTGTAACCCAAAACAGATTGGAAGAAGGTAGACAAGGGAAAATGTAGGCCAAAACAAACTATGGGTTCTATATATACGACAATCATGTGCGGGGGGGGGGGGGGGCCATATAAAATCATTTCC
>JAULKM010134491.1:0-19025 GCA_032355605.1 Rubia tinctorum
CTCTCATTTATCAATTAGAGCTCAACACTTCAATTTCTTATTTTTCATCAGTGTCGTGCGTGTGTATGTGCATGTACATGTACGTATGGAGTGCATGTGCGTGTCTGCACATGTTTTATTCGGTAGTTTAGTTAATATGATTTGAGTGATTTTCACTCTATGTTTTCCTAGTCAATTATATTTATTAGCCCTAGCCTAATCTTTTGTTTTGCTATAAACCATTATGTAATACTCTTCACGATGCATGTATTTTATTTATAATTTTATAGTTTGTTTTTCTTACACATGGTTTTATGTCTACAACCGAGGTGAACTGGCTTGTGGTTCATGGATGAGAAGTATCCCCTAGTTTTAATGAGTGATACCTTTGAGTTGGTCCAAGTTTTTGAATTCTAAATTTGTGCATATTTGGTGCTTTAAAATGTGTAGTTTAAAAATTATATAACTTCTGTTTCTTATTCATTAGTAATTTCACATTTCACATAATCCTTTTTCTTTTTTTCATTTACTCATTTTCTTTCTCTTTTTCCATTTTTCTTTTTTTCCTTTACCATTTTGATTATTTCTTTTTTCCTTTTCTTTTTTCAAACCCTTTGCCCTTCCCGGTTGTGTTTCTTCTCCTCGACCCATTTCTCTGCCGCCTACCGCCACCTCCTTCCACGACCAAATTAACGATCAAATCAGGCTTCAAGAAGCTGCAACTGCCAGCCTGATGTCTATGGACCAGTTATTCCGTCTAGTCATACACCGATAACAAGTGGATTTTTGGGAACTCGCCGACTCCACCGTCTCCACAACCGAGCCACAACTGCATGCACCGAGACAAGTCTCTGATTTTCGCCACCCATTTCCCACACGGCTACTGTCGTACGCTACAGAACATCTTGATACCTCATTTAAAATATATATTTCAATTTGTGTTTTGGTTTATAAGTTCCACCTTGCATAATTATTTGTTTATAGAGATTATTCATATAATTTATTTTTAAATAAAATTTTGATTTTACAAACTTCAATTTTTGTTTGTTGTATAAATAAGACATGGTCATTGTATAGCCTCATTGGTTTTCCTTCATCCTCTCATTTGTCACTTAGAGCTCAACACTTCTAATTTCTTATTTTTCATCAGTATCGCGCGTGTGTATGTGCATGTGCGCATGGAGTACCCGTGTGTATCTACACGTGTTTTATTCGGTATTTTAGTTAATTTGATTTGAGTTTTTTTTTTCACTCAGTCTTCTCCCTGTCAATTATATTTATGAGCCCAATCCTAACTTTTTTTTTTGCTATAAACCATTATGTAATACTCTTCACGATGCATGTATTTTCTTGATATTTTTATATAGTTTTTTGATCTTACACGTGGTTTTATGTTTGCAGTTGGGGTGAACTAGCTTGTGGTTCATGGATGAGAAGTATCCCCTAGTTTCAACGAGTGATACCTTTGAGTTGGACCAAGTTTATGAATTCTACATTTGTGCATATTTGGTGCTTAAAAAAGTGTAGTTTAAAAAATATATAACTTCTGTTTCTTATTCATTAGTAATTTCATATTTTCCTTTTTTTCTCTTTTTTCCTTTTCCTTTTCCATTTCCATTTCCATTATTTCTTTTTCATTTTCTTTCTCTTTTCCTTTTTTCAAACCCTTTCCCCTTCCCGGTTGTGTTTCTTCTCCTCGACCCATTTCTCTGCCACCTGCCGCCACCTCCATCCATGGACAAAATTAACGGTCAAATCGGGCTTCAAGAATCTGCAACCGCCGGGCTGAAGTCTATGGACCAGTTAATCCCTCTAATTATACACCCGAAACAAGTGGATTGCTGGGAACTCGCCGACTCCACCGTTTCCATAGCCGAGCTACAGCCGCACGCGCCGAGACATGTCTATGATTTCCGCCACCCATTTCCCCCACGGCCATTGTCGTACGTTGCGGAACTTCTTAACACCATCTTTAAAAAAATATATCTTCTATGTGTGTCATGGTTTTTAAGTCCCACCTTGCATAGTAATTTTTTATGGAGGTTATTCATATAATTTCTGTTTAAATAAAAATTTGATTTTACAAACTTCAATTTTTGTTTGTTGTATGAATAAGACATGGTCATTGTATAACCTCATTGGTTTTTCTTCACCCTCTCTTTTATCACTTAGATCTCAACACTTCCAATTTCTTATTTTTCAATAGTATCGCGCGTGTGTCTGTATGTGCATGTGCGCATGGAGTGTATGTGTGTGTTTACACGTGTTTTATTTGGTACTTTAGTTAATATGATTTGAGTTTTTTTCTCTCTGTCTTCTCACAGTGAACTATATTTATGAGTCCATGATAATTATTTTTTCTTTTGATTTCCTATAAACCATTATGCAATATTCTTCACGATGCATGTATTTTTTTCATAATTGTATAGTTTGTTTGATCTTACAAGTGGTTTTATGTCTGCAGCTGGGGTGAACGGGCTTGTGGTTCATGAATGAGAAGTATCCCCTAACTTCAATGAGTGATATCATTGAGTTAGTCCAAGTTTTTTTATTCTACATTTGTGCATATTTTGTTCTTAAAAATTGAGTTTAAAAAATACGCAACTTTTGTTTCTTATTCTTTAATAATTCAATCAATGGTGTCTTTTGAAAATAATGTGGAAAATTCTTACATTATGACTCTTGTGAGAACGTATTTACAAACATTTCCTATAATCAAATTAGAAAATAGAGATAGAAATAAATAGCAGTAATAGTTTACAAAGTATTCTACATTTGTGCATATTTGTGCTTAATGAATTTGATATCACTTTGAAAATGAGGTAACCCATGTTTTATGAAATCTCACATTTGTTTTGCATAATACAAGTCATTCGGTAAGACCCGTATTATAAAAGTTTCAACATGTTATTTTGATGGTATACATGAAAAATCAAGGGTATGATGGTTTTCTTTTGATTTTTTGCATGAAATACAAGTGTGTAATGATTTTCTCGAAGGTTTGGATGAATGCCCTATAAGATGATTTATTTATTAAAGTATGCATGAATTCCAAGTGCGATGATCATAAAAAAATACCGCCATTATTTTAAGTGTAGGTGAATGACTTGGGAGGCTCTTGAACTCCCTCCATAGTTCCCTTTTAGCCCCTTATCTTTTTTTGAACACTTTTGGCCTCTCAACTAACAAAATTGCTAAATCATGGTCTTTCCGCTTGTCAAAACGTTAACTGAATAATAAAAGTCAATTTTAAGGGCAAATTAGTGGTTTCACATTTTTCTTTTTTTCTTTTTTTCTTTTTTTCTTTTTTTCTTAATTTCTAATTTTTATTTTCTCCTTTTCCCTTTTTCATTTTTCCCTTTTTCATTTTATCTATTTCTTTTTCCTTTTTCTTTCTATTTTTCCGTTTCGCAAACCCTTTACCCTTCCCCGCTGAGTTTCTTCACCTCCGCCCATTTCTCCGTTGCCTGCCGCCACCTCTATCCACGACGAAAATGAAAGACCAAATCAGGCTTCAAGAAGCTGCAACCACGGGTATTAAGTCCATGGACCGGTTAATCCGGCTAATCTCACATTAGCAACGAGTGGATTGACGGGAACTCCCCGAATCCACCGTCTCTAAAGCCGAGCGAAAGCTGTATGCGCCAGGATGCTTCTCTGATTTTTCTCCGCCTATTTCTCCCATTTGTCGTACACCACGGAACTTCTTAACATGCCCTTTAAAATTATATATAACTTCTATTTGTGTCATAGTTTGTAAGTCTTTCATAATAATTTGTTTATGGAGGTAATTCATATAATTTATGTTCAAATACGAATTCGATTATACAAACTTCACTTTTTGTTTGTTGTATAAATAAGACATGGTCATTTTTTAACCTCATTGGTTTTACTTCACACTCTTATTTATCACTTAGAGCTCAACACTTTAAATTTTTTATTTTTCTTTAATATCGTGCGTGCGTATGTGCATATGCGCATGGAGTGCATGTGTGTGTCTGCACGTGTTTTATTCGGTACTTCAATTAATATGATTTGAGTGATTTTTTACTCTTTCTTTTCCCAGTCAATTGTATTTATGAGGCATAGCCTATGTTTTTGTTCTGTTACAAACCATAATGTTATACTCTTCACGATGCATGTATTTTTTATATTATAACTTTATAGTTTGTTTGATCTTACACGTGGTTTTATATCCGTGGACAAGGTGAACTGGCTTGTGAATCATGGATGAGAAGTATCTCCTAGCTTCAATGAGTGATACCATTGACTTTGTCCAAGTTTTTGAATTATGTATTTTTGCATATTTGGGACTTTAAAAAAGTGTAGTTTAAAAAATACTCCCTCTGTCCCATCCATTTCTACACACTTTCCTTTTTTAGGTGTCCTAGCCAAATCTGCACACTTTCCATATTTGGAAATATTTTGTTGTGTCATAAGAAAAAAATACCCTTAAAATAACTAAAAATTACTCACAAAACCTAAATCTAAACTCATCTACCTTCACATCATTTCATTTTCTCTCACAACACTCTTTGCCCTCTTCAGTTCCGCTCCTCCCATCCTCAGCCACTTCGCTCGATTCCTCAGTCATCTGAGGGCGACGCTCTGGCTCTTCCACGACGGCGCGCATCCTCTGTGTACAGCTCCTCCACGGAGGCTCTCCTTTGCATTAGGCTCCCCCACTGCCATCTCGGCCACGTCGGCCGACTCCTCTGCATCGACTGGCTCCTCTAAGGCAGCGCTCCTCCTCCCCGTACGACTACTTCTCAGCCTTCTCCATCGATTCTCTCCGCTGCTTCAACTGGCTCCTCCATTGCCCTCTTCGTCGACACTCTCCGTCGTGTCTCGCCGAGTCTCCATCAACTATTTCCCCATCTCTGGCAACCCCAATTTTATCTGATATGGAGTAAGTTTCTTGCGAGAAAAATACAGATTCCCCATAGTTGGAGAGGTCAGCCGGAGAGAGTGAAAACAGAGGGATGGTGGAAGTGGTTGAGTAAAGGCAGGGACGATAATTGATGAGGCGGAGAACAGAGGTTTAGGACAGAGGTCTTCTAGGACAGAGGTCTTCTGGGACAGAGGTGGGGGCATTTTGGACATTTCACTCCCTCCAAATTAAACACAGCCATTTCTCTCTCTGCAGAAATGGCTGGGATAGAGGGAGTATATAACTTCTGTTTCTTATTCATTAGTAATTCAATCAATAATGTCTCCTGAAAATAACATTGAAAATTTGTACATTACCAACTCTTGTAAGAATTTATGTACAAAACATATCTTGAAATTAAATTAGCAAAATAGAGATAGAAATAATTACCAATATTAGTTTACAAATCATTCTACATTTGTACAAGTTTAGTGCTTAACTAATTTGATAACCCTTTGAAAATGAGGTAACCCACGTTTTATGAAATCTCACATTTAATTCGAATAATACACGTTATTTGGTATGGCGTGTATGATAAAAGTTTCAACGTGTTATTTTGATGGTATGCCTTAAAATCAAGTGTATGATGATTCTGTTTTGAAGGTTGACTTGAAAGATATGTGTGATGATTTTCTTGAAGGTTTGCATGAATGCTCTATGAGATGATTTATTTTTTAAGGTATGCATTAATTCCAAAGATGATTTATAAAATTAAAAATTACCTCCATTATTTTAAGTGTAGGCAAATGACTTGAGAGACCCTTGAACTCCCTCCATTGTCTCCTTTTAGCTCCTTATCTTTTTTTTGAACATTTTTATCCCCTCAACTAATTTTTTTCTTCTAAATTGTGGTTCTTCCGTCTGGTCAAAACATTAACTAAGTCAAAACGTCAATTATAAGGGCAAATTATTAATTTCACATTTTCCCTTTTTTTCTTTTCTCATTTTTCTTTTCTCCTTTTCCTTTTTTCATTCTCTTTTCCATTTTTCTTTTCCCTTTTCCACTTTATCTAATTATTTTTCCGTTTCATTCTATTTTTTTTGTTTCTCAAACCATTTCCCCTTCCTCGCTGAGTTTCTCCACCTCCACCGATTTCTCCGCCGCTTGCCACCACCTCTATCCACGACGAAAATGAACGACCAAATCAGGCTTCAAGAAGGTGCATCCGCCAGCCTGAAGTCCATGGATCAGTTAATCCGGTTAGTCTCTACTAGTAACAAGTTGATTGATAGGAACTTGTCGACTTCACCGTCTCTAAAGCCGAGCCAAAGTTGCACGCGCCGGGATGGTGCTCTAATTTCCGCCGCCCATTTCCCCCATAGCCGTTGTCGTATGGCACGGAACTTCTTCACACGCCCTTTAAAAATATATAGCTTCTATGTGTAGTTGGGTTGGTAAATCCCACCTTGCATAATAATTTGTTTACGGAGGTTATTCATATAATTTATGTTCAAATACGAATTTGACTATATAAACTTCACTTTTTGTTTGTTGTATAATTAAGACATGGCCATTTTTTAACCTCATTGGTTTTGCTTCACCCTCTCATTTTGAGCTCAATGGTTTCAATTTCTTATTTTTCAGTAGTATCGTGCGTGTGCGTGTGCATGTGCTTGTGCGCATGGAGTGCGTGTGTGTGTGTCTGCACATGTTTTATTCAGTACTTTAGTAAATATTATTTGAGAGATTTTCACTCTTTCTTTTCCAAGTCAATTATGTTTATGAGCTATAGCCTAACCTTTTGTTTTGCTATAAACCTTAATGTTATACTCTTCACGAAGCATGTATTTTTTTAAGAATAATTTTCTAGTTTGTTTGATCTTACGCATGGTTTTATGACCGTGGCCAAGGTGAACTGGCATGTACCTCATGGATGATAAGTATCCCCTAGCTTCAATGGGTGATACCTTAGAGTTTGTCCAAGTTTTTGAATTCTACATTTGTGCATATCCAGGGGTTAAAAAAGTGTAGTTTAAAAAAATATAACTTCTGTTAATGTCTCTTGAAAATAACATGGTAAATTCGTACATTGCTGACTCTTGTGAGAACGTATTTTCAAAAAATTTCCTGAAATTAAATTAGCAAAATAGAGATAGAAATAAATAGCAACATTAGTTTCAAAGCATTCTACATTTGTACATATTTGGTGCTTAACTAATTTGATAACGCTTTGAAAATGAGGTAACCCATGATTTGTGAAATCTCACATTTGTTTCGTATAATACGAGTTATTTGGTAACACCGGTATGATAAAAGTTTCAATGTGTTATTTTGATGGTATGCATGAAAATCAAGTGTATGATGATTTCTTTTGAAGGTTTTCATGAAAGACAAGTGTGTGATGATTTTCTTGAAGGTTTGCATGAATCCTTTATGAGATCATTTATTTTTTAAGGTATGCATGAATCCTTTATGAGATCATTTATTTTTTAAGGTATGCATGAATTCCAAGTGCGATGATTGATTTTTAAAAAAAATACCGCCAATATTTTAAGTGTAGCCAAACGACTTGGGAGGCCCTTGAACTCCCTCCATCGTCCCTTTTAGCCCCTCATCTTTTTTGAACACTTTTGTCACCTCAACTAAAAACATTACTTAATTGTGGTCCTTCTGTCTGGTCAAAACATTAACTTAAGTCAAAAACGTAAACTTTAAGGGAAAATTAGTAATTTCACAATTTTCCTTTTTCTTTTCTCATTTTTCTTTTTTCATTCTCTTTTTCCATTTTGCTTTTTCCCTTTTCTATTTTCTCTATTTCTTTTTCCTTTTCTTTCTATTTTCAGTTTCTCAAACTTGTTCCCCTTCCCCGTTGAGTTTCTCCACCTCTGCCCATTTCTCTGCCGCCTGCCGCCACCTTTATCCACGACCAAAATGGACCAGATCAGGCTTCAAGAAGCTGCATCTGCCGGCCTGAAGTCCATGGACCAATTAATCCGGCTAGTCTTACACTTGCAACAAGTATATTGTTAGGAACTCTCCGACTCACCGTCTCTAAAGCCGAGCTAAAGCTGCATGCGTCGGGATGGTTCTCTGATTTTCGCTGCCCATTTCCCCCAGAACTATTGTTGTATGCCGTGGAACTTCTTAACATGCCCTTTAAGAAAATATATAACTTCTATGTGTCTGGGTTTGTAAGTCCCACCTTACATAATAATTTGTTTATGGAGGTTATTCATATAATTTTTGTTCAAATACTAACTTGATTATAAAAACTTTACTTTGTGTTTGTTGTATAAATAAGACATGGTCATTTTTTTAACCTCATTGGTTTTGATTCACCCTCTCATTTATTACTTAGAGCTCAACACTTTCAATTTCTTATTTTTCCTTAGTATCGTGCATGTGTATGTGCTTATGCGCAAAGAGTGCATGTGTGTATTTGCACATCTTTTATTCGGTACTTTAGTTAATATGATTTGAGTGATATTAACTCTTTATTTTCCGGTCAATTATATTTATAAGCCATAGCCTAACCATTTGGTTTTCTATAAACCTTAACGTTATACTCTTCACGAAGCATGTATTTAAAAATAATAATTTTATAGTTTGTTTGATCTTACACGTGGATTTATAACCATAGCTGAGGTGAACTGGCTTGTGCCTCATGGATGAGAAGTATCCCCTATCTTCAATGAGTGATACCTTAGAGTTTGTCCAAGTTTTTGAATTCTACATTTGTACATAATTTGGGGTTAAAAACAGTGTAGTTTAAAAAATATGAAACTTCTTTTTTCTTAATCATTAGTAATTCAATCAATGATGTCTCTTGAAAATAACGTGGAAAATTCATACACAAATGACTGTTGTGAGAACGTATTAACAAAACATTTTCTGAAATTAAACTAGCCAAATAGAGATAGAAATAAATAGCAATAATTGTTTACAAAGCCTTCAACATTTGTGCATATTTGGTGCTTAACTAATTTGATAACACTTTGAAAATGAGGTAACCCATGTTTTAGGAAATCTCACATTTGTTTCCCGTACTATAAAAGTTTCAACGTGTTATTTTGATGGTATGCATGAAAATCAAGTGTATGATGATTTTCTTGTGAAGGTTTGCATGAAAGACAAGTGTGTGGTGATTTTCTTGAAGGTTTGCATGAATTCCCTGTGAGATGATTTATTTTTAAAGGTATGCATGAATTCCAATTGCAATGATTTACATAAAAAAATACCGCCATTATTTTAAGTGTAGTGAAATGACTTGGGAGGCCCATGAACTCCCTCCATCGTCCCATTTTAGCCCCTTATTTTTTTTGAACACTTTTGGCCCCTCAAATATATTTTTTTCTAAATCGTGGTCCTTATTTCAGGTCAAAACATTAAGTTAAGTAAAAAAACGTCAATTTTAAGAGCAAATTAGCAATTTCACATTTCCCCTTTTTCTTTTCTCATCTTTCTTTTCTCCTTTTCCATTTTTATTTTTCCCTTTTATCTATTTCTATTTTCCTTTTCTTTCTTTTTTCCTTTTCTCAACCCTTTCCCCTTCCCAGCTGAGTTTCTCCACCTCCGCCCATTTCTTCGACACCTGCCGCTACCTCAATCTATAGCCAAAGTGAAAGACCAAATCGGGCTTCAAGAAGCTGCAACCGATGACCTGAAGTCCATGGATCGGTTAATCCTGCTAGTCTCACACTAGCAACAAGTGGATTTCCAGAAACTCGCCGACTCCACCTTCTCTAAAGCCGAGCCAAAGCTGCAAACACCAGGATGGTTCTCTGATTTCCGCTGTCTATTTCCCCCACGGCCGTTGTCGTACGCCGCAAAACTTCTTAACATGCCCTTTATAAAGTACTAAACCTTTATGTGTGTCTGAGTTTGTAAGTCCCACCTTGAATAATAATTGTTTTTATGAAGGTTATTCATATAATTTATTTTTAAATAAGAATTTGATTATACGAACTTCACTTTTTGTTTATTGTATAAATAAGACATGGTCATTTTTAACCTTATTGGTTTTGCTTCACCCTCTAATTTATCACTTAGAGCCCAACACTTCAATTTCTTATTTTTCTTTAGTATCGTGCATGTGTATGTGTATGTGCATATGTGTGTCTGCACGTGTTTTATTCTGTAATTTAGTTAATATAATTTGAGTGATTTTCACTCTTTCTTTTCCCAGTCAATTATATTTATGAGCCATAGCCTAACTTTTTATTTTGCTATAAACCTTAATGTTATACTCTTCACGATGTACGTATTTATTTAATAATTTTATAGTTTGTTTGATCTTACACGTGGTTTTATGACCATAGCAGAGGTGAACTGGCTTGTGCTTCATTGATAAGAAGTATCCTCTAGCTTAAATGAATGATACCTTTGAGTTTGCCCAAGTTTTTGAATACATTTGTGCATATTCGGTGCTTAAAAAAAGTTTAGGTTAAAAAATATATAACTTCTGTTTCTTATTCATTAGTAATTCAATCAATGGTGTCTTTTGAAAATACCGTGGGAAATTCATACATTAATGACTCTTGTGAGAACGTATTTACAATACATTTCCTGAAATTAAATTAGCCAAATAGAGATAAAAATAAATAGCAATAATAGTTTACAAAGCATTCTACATTTGTGCATATTGGGTGCTTAACTAATTTGAAAACACTTTGAAATTGAAGTAACCCATGTTTTATGAAATCTCACATGTGTTTCATATTATACATGTTATTCAGTAAGACCCGTATTATATAAGTTTCAGCGTGTTATTTTGGCGGTTTGCATGAAAATCAAGTGTATGATGATTTTGTTTTGAAGGTTCGTATAAAAGACAAGTGTGTGATAATTTTTCTTGAATGTTTGCATGAATGCTCAGTGTGATGATTTATTTTTGAAGGTATGCTTGATTTCCAAGTGCGATGATTTGTATTAAAAATACCGCCTTTATTTTTAGTGTAGACGAACGACTTGAGATCCACTGAACTCCATCCATCGTCCTCTTTTAGCCACTTATCTTTTTTTAATCACTTTTAGCCCCTCAAGTAACAAAATTGCTAAATTCTTGTCCTTCCATATGGTCGTAACATTAACTTAAGTCAAAAACATCAATTTCATGGCCAAAATGAACGACCAAATCGGGCTTCAAGAAGCTTTAACCGCAGACCTGAAGTCCATGGACTGGTTAATTTGGTTAGTCTCACACCAGCAACAAGTGGATTGTCGGGAACTAGCCAACTCCACCGTCTCCATAGCCAAGCCACAGCCGCACGCTCCAAGACGGGTGTCTAATTTCCACCATAGGTTTCCCCCATGGCTGTTGTCGCAAGCTGCAGTACTTCTTAACACGCCCTTTAAATATATAACTTCCATGCGTGTTTGGGTTTGTAAGTCCCACCTTGCATAATAATTTTCTTATTGAGATTATTCATATAATTTTAGTTCAAATAAAAATTTGATCATACAAACTTCACTTTTTTTAATTGTATGAATAAGACATGGTCATTGTATAGGCTTTCCTTCACCCTTTCAATTATCACTTAGAGCTCAACAATTCCAATTTTTTCCATTTTTCATCAATATCGCGCGTGTGCATGTGCATGTGCATGTGCATGTGCATAGAGTGCATGTGTGTGTTTGCACGTGTTTTATTTAGCACTTAAGTTAATATGATTTGAGTGATTTTCACTCTTTCTTCTCCCAGTCAATTATATTTATGAGTCCTAGCCTAACCATTCTGTAATACTCTTCACGATGCATGTATTTTCTTTATAAATTTTTAGTTTGTTTGATCTTACACGTGGTTTTATGTCCGTAGCCAGGGTGAACTGGCTTGTGCCTTATGAATGAGAAGTATACCCTAGCTTCAATGAATGATACCTTTGAGTTGATCCAAGTTATTGAATTTTACATTTGTGCATATTTGGTGCTTAACTAATTTGATAACACTTTGAAAATGAGGTAACCCATGTTTGATGAAATCTCACATTTTTTCCACATAATACACGTTATTTGGTAAGACCCATATGATAAAATTTCAACATGTCATTTTGATGGTATGTATGAAAGTAAATTGTATGATGATTTTGTTTTGAAAGTTTGCATGAAGGACAAGTTTGTGAAGATTTTTTCTTAAAAGTTTGCATGAATTCCCTATGTGATGATTTATTATATATGGAATGCATGAATCCCAAGTGTGATGATTAATGGAAAAATATTGCCATTATTTTAAGTGTAGTTTAAAAAATATAGAGCTTCTGTTTCTTATTCATTATTATTTCAATCAATGGTTTCTTTTGAAAATACTGTGGGAAATTTGTACATTAATGACCCTTGTGAGAGCAAATTTACAAAACATTTCCTAAAATTAAATCAGTCAAATAGAGACAGAAATAAATAGCAGTAATAGTTTACAAAGCATTCTACATTTGTGCATGTTTGGTGCTGAACTAATTTGATAACTCTTTGAAAATGAGGTAACCCATGTTTTATGATATCTCACATTTGTTTAACATAATACACGTTATTTGGTAAGACCTTTATTATAAAAGTTCTAATCTGTTATTTTGATGGTATGCATGTCAAGTGTATGATGATTTTGTTTTGAAGGTTTGCATGAAAGACTAGCGTGTGATGATTTTTCTTGAAGGTTTGCATGAATGCCCTGTGAGATGATTTATTTTTGAAGGAATGAATGAATTCCATGTGCGGTGATTTATGAGAAAAAAACAGCCATTATTTCAAGTGTAGGGGAACAACTTGGAAGGCCCCTAAACTCCATCCATTGTCCACTTTTTGGAAAGCCCCTCATCTTTTTTTTTGAACACTTTTGGCCTTTCAACCAACAAGACTGCTAAATCGTGGTCCTTCCGTCTGGTCATAACATTAACTTCAGTCAAGAACGTCAGGTTCAAGGGCAAATAAGTGATATAACATTTATGCTTTTTTCTTTTGTCATTTTTCTTTTATCCTTTTCCTTTTCCTTTTTTCCTTTTTTCCTTTCTCTTTCTCTTTTTTCCATTTTTCTTTTTTCCTTTTTCTATTTTCTTTATTTTTTCCTTTTCATTCTATTTTTCCTTTTCTCAAATCCTTTCCCCTTCCCCTCTATGTTTCTCCTCCTCAGCCCATTTCTCCACCGCATGCCACCACCTCTATCCATAGCCAAAATGAACGACCAAATTGGGTTTCAAAAAGCTGCAACCGCCACCCTGAAGTCCATGGACAAGTTAATCTGGCTATTTTCACACCAGCAACAAGAGGATTGCGGGGAACTCACCGATCTCCACCGTCTCCACAGTTGAGCAACATCAGCACGTGCCAGGACAGGTCTCAGATCTTCACCATCCTTTTCCCTACGACTGTTGGGATACTACACTGAAATTCTTAACATGCCCCTTAAGAAATATATAACTTCTATGTGTGTTTGGGTTCGTAAGTCCCACCTTGCATAATAGTTTGTTTGTGGAGGCTATTCATATAATTTTTGTTTAAATCAAAATTTTATCATACAAACTTAAATTTTTGTTTGTTGTATAAATATGACATGGTTATTGTTTAACCTCGTTGGTTTTCCTTCACCCTTTCATTTATCACTTAGAGCTTAACACTTTCTTTTTTTTGTTTCATCAGTATCGTGCGTTTGTATGTGCATGTGCGCATAGCGTGGATGTGTGTGTCTGCACTTGTTTTATTCGGTACTTCAGTTAATAAGATTTGAGTGATTTTGACTCTGTCTTCTCCCAGTCAATTATGTTTATTAGCTCTGGCCTAACTTTTTTGGTTTTCTATAAACCATTCTTTAATACTCTTCCCGATGCATGTATTTTCTTTATAATTTTATAGTTTGTTTTATCTTACACGTGGTTTTATATCCGTAGCCGGGGTGATTTAGCTTTTTCCTAATGGATGAGAAGTATCCCCTGGTTTCATTAAGTGATAACTTTTAGTTGGTACAAGTTTTTGAATTATCGCATTTGATTTAGCGAGTAGACTTTAGAGATTTTTTACATTACATGTTGTCTCTGCACCCTTTAGTGGTAAGTAAATATGCTGGTAAGTCAGAGGCATGCCTTCAATGCATCTAGGACCTTCAGTTTATCTAATATTTCATGACAACATTGTTGTTATGCTAAACTTTTTCACATGATATAAATATCATCTATTTTATTTGATATTCGATTCTATTCAATGTATCAATTGTTAATATTTATTCTATACTTTCTTTTAGTGAAAGTCATGAGCATGAAAGTGTAAATTTTATATAAAACCAACTTATGTTTCTCAGAATCTGCGATTATTGGCGAGAACACCTGGAAGCTCACATGTAGTCATTACAAACAATGTTTTAAAAGATAATAGTTACTTACAGATGTGATAGCGCATTGAAGATGAGGTAACCTCGATTTTATGAAATCTTACCTTTCTCCGCTTAAGATATGTCATTTGGCCAGACCCTTTTGGAGATCTACTTGACAATCAATGATGGAATTTTAAAATCTTTTTTCAATACTGTAATGCAGTTTGTCTTACATACTAAAATTTTCTCTTAAAAAATTGAGTAGTTCTTTGCACCTTTGGCTGTTTATATACTAAAAATGTTTGCCTTACATTTGTGCATGTTTGGTGCATCACTGATTTGATAACACTTTGAAGATGATGCAACACATTTTTTCATAAAATCTCACCCTTTTCTTATACATAAGACAAGCTATTAGATCAGGCACATATGATAAAATTTTCAAAGTGCCATTTTGAAAATATGCATGAAAGCCAAGGGTGTGATTATTTTTAGGGTATGTATGAAAGCAAAGTGTGATATTTTTTGACGAATGAATGAAAGCCAAGTGTGATGAATTTTGATAAATGTTGCCTTATTTTAAGTACAGTTTTTGGTTTGTAGTTAATTATGGTTCGACCAAATTAAATACTTCTTTTCACCTTATAGTTGTTGAAAGTAATAAGCTTTCTATAAAACGTTGGATTTGTGGAATTTGGAATTAGGGAGCATTTACTCTGAGACCATATTTTTTAAAGTTCTTTTCTATCATGCACATTAGTTAAATTTATTTTCTTATTTTATCTTTTAGAGATCAATATTTTCAATTCTTTTTTAAAAAAATCATCAGTAGTGTTTGAGTGTGTGTATGTGTATGTGTATGTGTGTGAGTTGATTTGTTTTGTGTACTTTAGTTTGAATCAGATGCATTCTTATTAGCTAGTCGATTATAGTTCTATACCTTTATATGTTTGGTATATCATTTAGCTAGATGTATATGTGTGCGCATGTATTTGTTTGTAAGTCTGAACTTGTAAAATGATTTGTTTGTTGAGATTTTTCTTATATTTTCTAGTGAACTGAGAATTTGATTCTACATATTTCACTTTCAGTTTTTGTTTGTGGTCAAAACAAGATGCGGTCAGTACTTAACTTTTGTGGTTTCCCTTCACACTTTCTAATTTTATCACTTAAAACTAAATATGTTCCAATTCTTAATTTGCATTAGTAATGCACATATGTGTGCACTAGAGTGTGGGAGTGTGTGTGCACCCACATGCATGTGTGCTTTGGGTAATTTAATTAAGAGCGAAGTGCATATATAACCCTACATAATTCACGAAAGTGCACATATAACCCTGTGATAATTGAAAGTGAAAATATAACCCTAGATATTTTGTGTATGTGCACATATAACCTTTTCCGACAGTTTAAGGCTAGAATTAAGTGAAAACACTATTTTACCCCAATGAAAAAGCAAAATAAAATGAAATACCTATAATACCCATAAACCCTAGATTTCATCACCCCTCTTTCTTTCCTTCTCGGCCATTTCATTTCACAACATATCTTTCTTTCATCACCCCTCTTTCTTTCCATCTCAGCCTTTTCATTTCTCGGTCCTTTCAATTCAAATTGATTGCATTTCAGAGTAACGTATTCTCTTTCAATGGCAGGCGGCGGAGGAGAAGGGTCGTGGCGTGGATAGGTTTTCGGGGGGTGATGGGTTTAAGGGGTGTAGGAGGCGGAAGAGGCGGGTCGCGGCAGAGATATGTTTTTAGGGGGTGGTGGGTTTAAGGGGTTAAGGCGGTGGAGGAGGCAAGTCGCAGTGAGGGGTTGTGGAAGGGCAGGCGGCGGAGGAAGCGGGTTGCAGTGGGACTAGGTTTTAATGGGGTGGTAGGCTTAGGGGGTGACGAGGACGGAGGAAGAGCCTGCTTAGATTCAGGAGGCGGGTGGCGATGGAATGGCGGTGCAGCAGTGGAACAAGATATGGTCGGGGATAGGTTCTCAAATTTGTTTGCAGGACATACATCGTCGGAGACGGCGGAGGAAGTGGGTTACGGAGGTGATGAGTTTTTAGGGAGTGGTGGGCTGAAGGGGTGAAGGCGGTGAAGGAAGATCTTACTTAGATTAAGGAGGCGGGTGTTAGAGAAGCATGGCGGCGTAGCGGTGGAATGGGATATGGCCAGGGTTTGGTTCTCAAATCTGTTTGGAGGGCAGACGGCGGCGGAGGTGCTAGGTGGCGCTGGGATAGGTGGTGGTGGTGGTTTCAAGCTGGGCAGTGGTAGAGGTGGTGGTTTGTGGCTGGGGAGCTGGTGTCGTGGGTTGTAGTGGCGGGTGGTGGTGGTTGTGGTGGCCGGAGGAGGTTATTTCAGGTCAATCAATGGCTGGAAATAGCTGGTCAATGACGAAACATAGTCTTTAGGGTTATATTTGCACTATGTAAAGTAGTTAGTGTTATTTTTGCACTAAAAATTATCGTAGGGTTATATCCGCATTTTCTCAAGTATATATGGTTATATTTGTATATTTCCCTTTAATGAATATGGTTTTAGTCATTTTCTCTCTAACTTCCCCATGTGAATAGATTTATGATCCTGGGCTTAATTTTAAATTTAAGTTGTTTGTCCAATTCTGTTTTACTTTTCTCAGAACACATATTTTCCTTATAATATTCTAGATTGTTTGATTTGACACGTGGTTTTGTGTCCGCAATCTGCGTGAACAAGCTTGTGTCCCATGGATGAGGAGTATCACCCACTTTTGATGGGTAAGTATCGTGAATTTCATGAAATCAATAAAGCACTGTATCATAACCTTACAATTGATCTGCGACATGATCCTATTTTTATGTTGAGTTTTGTAGAGTATAACTAATAATTATTAGCATAGTTTAAAGGATTTTTAGACACATTTTGTGTATTTTTCTATAAGCCGAAACAGAGGCGTAAATGTGAATAAATCACATGATTTAAGTATGAGGTGAAGAAAGAAACCAAAACCAATTCTGCAACCGCGGAAAGGAAGACCGTGACCACGACATAGCTCAGGATTGAAGATTGGAAGATCGTAAATCCGCAAACACAAATAGAATTTCTGTGATCATGAAACCATCTGTGCTAGAATATTAATTAGTTTTCAATTTCAATTCTAATTAGGTTATTTTAATTATTTTGTAAGATATTTTTCTCAATTATATTTTTTGATTACTTAGACATAGTTTTGACCTAAGGCTTTCATTATCATACAAACTTATAATTTATAATTCCACTTTTTTTTTAGATATAGTATTTGCTTTGTAAATTATGAAGAACTAATTTTCTTTGTTTTATCTGACGATTGAAACCATCTTGGTAGTGAGATTCTTAACTTTTGATCGATTTCTACTGTTATATTAATTCGCTTGTTCATAATTTCGTTGAATCTTATTGATTTATCTTGTCTAATTATATTAATTGGTATTATTCGTATTGCTAGGATTTAGTAATTCCTAGATGAAATTCTTTAGCTGAAGTAGCAAACGTAATTTACTAGAGTGCATAGTTGTGGCTAATGTTTATTTAAGAAAGAGATTTTATTGCATGTTCACTAGTGCAGAAGTTCCTTGTTTACGACAATGATACTAATACTAGGACGGAAGATTCAAAATGTCGTCCCTGGCACCACCGCAGTTCCTACTGCTTTGTTAGGCGATGCTTAAATTGCCGCCATTTTTTTGTCTCAATCAACGAGGTTTGTAAATGTCGTGTTTTTTTAATTTTTTAACCGCATCATAAATTTCTGGTGCCGAAAAATCTCCATTCAGATGCAGTGTCTAAATTATTCCAAAATCGAAAGTCAAATTGTAGTGGCATAAGTTGCGTATGGTCGAGTGAACTTCTAATTTTGGGAAGTTTTAAGTGCTAGTTATAGGAGTTTGATCTTATGATATCGAATTATGGTTGAACGATTTGGATTTGATTTTGGAACTGTAGATCGGCATCACTCAATGTGGTTAGTCATTGATGCTACTAAGAACCCGATCATACAACACCACCTATCCCTTCGATGTGACCTGCAAAACAAATCCTTCAGAATCTTCCGGGGGGGGACTCTCCGATGGTGAAGTCAGCCCCAATGAGTAGTGATGAATAATAGAGCATAGTATGTAATGGGAGACATACCTGAGTATATATACTCTAGCAAGCATAGGGTTTGCATTGGATTACTCTTTAACCCAATTGGGTCATGCATGCCCAATTGCCAATATTTTTATGGCTACTCATTATTTTAACATGTGGCCCATTATTAATAGGCCACTCAAAACTATATATCATCAGTGATGAAGGCGGCGTCCATTTCAGAATTGATAATGTTGAATTTTATTTTTTAACACCTTCCGATACCAAAATATGTATCCGGGCAGTGATTCTCCACATCATTTAAACTATCCAAAATTGGGAATTCTTATAAAAAAATTAAATTCCATTATCGTGTTCAAAATGGAACCTCACAACCCACATTCAATAAGCAATACATATAAACATTTTGACACAACAATGTGGAAACTGCTAATCCAACCTACTATATGAAATCTCACACTGGTCGCTTGAAGGTAGTGTGGTTTTGTAAACTACATAAAAAAATTGCAAAACAACCACAAAAATGGTAACTACCTATGTCTGGGTTTTTCAAAACTTTCATACGTATTCACTTACTCGGTATAAAGGCAGCCTGATTAACCATACGGTATAGATGAATTGAACGAGGTTGTTTTGGCACAAGTTCATTTGGGTTTTCGAGTATGGTGTTGTATCGTTATATGAATCTCCTTGTGAAGACTCTGGTTTGCGGAAAATCAGATCTTTATTTATTTGAGGATCTCGCCCAACTCAAATAAATGCACGAATCGCAGCATCTAGCCC
>JAULKM010134502.1:0-19024 GCA_032355605.1 Rubia tinctorum
AAGAGAGAGATTGAGAAAAATAATATATTTAATTGGTAAGAGACCGCTAGCGGTCTCTACCACTGCACATGGCCTAATAAGGATATATAGTGTTAGTTTCATTGAATCTAGTCTGTTCTATATATGTACAATATCTTGATTAATCTCTTGATTGATCATGATTGATACTGTACTTATGTAGAACAGTCTATGTTCAATGTACTTAACTCAGTGTATTCTATTTTATTCTATCACTATGTATTTTTAGGGGTGACAAAGAACACGCACAATCGTGAACAAGCTCGAGATAGGCTCGGTTATAGATCATATCGTGATCATTCATATATTAAATGAACGAACCGAAAACTTTTTTAGGCTCGATTAATAAATGAACATAAACGAACATAATATTGATCGGCTCGTTTATGTTCGCGAACAATTCGATAAGAAGCTCGATCAAACTCGATTATGTCTCGATTAGAGCTACGGGTGGGCAAAATTAATTAATCATATATATAGTAATAATAATTAAATTTATAACTATATTTAAGTTGAAAGACCAATCTTTAAATTTAAAAAATTCCCCAAACTCTAAGTTTGGGGAAATAAATAAATAACAAAACTTTACACTACCAAAGTTGGTTGTGTGGTGCAGACTGCCGTCTTTCTCTTCCCAAAGGCCAAAGGCCGAATCTGAAATCCATCTATAGAGTTGAATACCAATCCAAAATCTGAAATGAGGTAAGAATAATCCACTCCGCGCACCATCCACTCGAAGAATAATCCACCCTAAGTTGTACATGCACGATTCATGCTTCATATTCCAGACGAGAGAATAGAAGAAGGAATAATGAAATGCATTTGTCCCACATGGGATAACACGTGGAAACTAGAGGAAAAAATTACTTATAAATAGGTATCACTCCTCCTTTTTCATTTAGAATTCAACTAGACCCAATTGAAAACCCATTTAATACATGAAACTGGAATAATTGGGCTTTAAAATGATTATCATTAAGACAAATTTTTCATACGCATATTAATTTTTTGGTCTTGTCCATATGATCGAGCTGATCTCGAACTGAGCTAATTTTAACCAAGTCGAGCTTGAACACAAAAAATAGGCTCGAGTCGATCTCGGGCCGAGTTCGAACATAATTATTTTTTTGCAAGCCGAGCTCGAGCCTGGGGGTGGTCGGGCTCGGATTGGCTCGATCTCACCCATATGTGTTTTATCTAATGAACTATGTATCTATTTATTCTATCACTAAGTATTTTATCGATTACTATAACTAGTTTGACACTAATTAATCAATCATTACTTGACTTTATTTTAGTTTTTACAGCTTAACATGTCATTAATTTAATAAATTTATAATTAGAATTTTTGACAAAGCTTAAATAATTTAGGATATTACAATCATTACGATATTACAATCAAATCTTTAAAAAAAATTCATATTCTATAGAATTTGTATGCATGCAATGGTGACAACTATAATGTCACGGTTTATGTTAAAAAAATATTTATTATTATCATACAATTTTTTATAATTTTTTTAAAAATAATTAAATTAGATGATAGATTTTACTAATTAAACTTTGAGTTATAGATATCCATTTTCTTCTTCATCCAATAATTTTTTAATGACTAATTGATAACATTGTGTTATTTTTTGACCAAAAAAAGACATTCTAGAGAAGGTCATTTTTTTTACAAATTGGGTCAATTACAAAAACCAAAAGTATTTTGAGTTAATTACATGTAGGGTTATATGGTTGATTTATCGGGTTGAATAGTGTTCGGGTTGATTGTGGGCCAGATTGAATTGTGTACAGGTTTATATCGGGTTTAGTCTGGTCGTGTCGGGTTCGGGTTCGGATTGAGTCCGGTTGTGTCGGGTTCGGGTTGATATCTCCCAGGTCAGAATCGGGTTTCGGTCTGAATTAGGTTGTGTCAGGTTCGTGTCGGGTCTATATTTCTCGGGTTATAATCAGGTTTCGGGTTGAGTTCGGTCGTGTCGGCTTAGATTCGGGTTGAAATATCTCAGGTTAAATCGATTTTCGAGTTGAATCGGTCGTTTCGGTACGTGTCGAGTTTTCGGTTCGGTTCAGAAACTGATAGCTCTAACAAGAGACGATCTCCTCTTAAGTAATAAGAACCCTGAACATAGACCTTTATTAATTTTAACTCTTTTCTAGTTCAGAATCCATCTAATAATTTTTTAGAAGTTTTTTCTGGAATCTATCTCTAATATTTTTTCAGGGACATTTCTTCAATTTTCCCATCATTTTTCCTCCATCTGCAATCTTCAGAAAAATTAAAAAATTATTTTCTCTGTCTCGGAATAATCGGCTTACTTTCTATTTTTCTATTCCACACAAAATGACACATTTTGATTTTTAGAAAGATATACAAATATAACCCGATATAACTTCAGTAAGTGCACATATAACACTGAAATGATATTTAGTGCAAAAATAACCCTAACTACTTTACATATGTGTAAATATAAACTTAAAGACTATATTCTGGCATTGAATGCTAATTTCCTGGCATTGACCGACTGAAAATGACAAAAATACCCTTTCCGCCCAACTTGAAGACAAAAATACCCTCTGCCTACCAACCCCAGCCACCACCAGCTTGTCGCTGCCTCGCCACTATCGTCCCCTCCGGCCAGCCCCACCACCACCATCTGCCAGCCCGCCACCACCACTTTACACCCCCACCATCACCACCAGCCAGCTCCGGTAAATTTTTCATTGAAATTAAACAAAATTGAGCTCATATAAAGCCTCTGAATATAGAAATTCTCTAAACCTAAGTAGATCATAGCGTATCCCTACCAAAAATACATATGGAAGTTCGTTTAAGAGGCGCAGTAATATCCCACGCATTTCACGAGACTAATAATATACAGACCTAGAGGTTTTTGGCGTGCCACCATCATCAGCCAGCCCTGCCACCACCACCTTACACCCCCACCATCAGCACTAGCCAGCTCCGATAAATTTTCTGTTGAAATTAAACGAAATTGAGCTTAGATTCTTCCCACATATGAGAATCTGAATCCGCATCAATTTCCACCTCCGACGAAGTCAAGCTCCTCCAGCGACATTTTTTTGGTGTCTCCTCCGCTCTGCCACCACCACCACTGCTCCACCACCTCCTCTGCCACGCCACCACGCCACCACCAACACTGGTCACTACCACCCCTTCCCGGCTCCACAAGGCCAACACCTCCACCCCCGCCTCGCCACCGAATGGGCATCTCATCATCACTCCACCACTTCCCAACTCTAATTCAAATCTTCTAATCACTAGCCCGCTACCCAAATTTCAAATCTACAACTCAAATTCAAATCCGCAAATCACTCCACCGCTACCCAGATTTGGGACACCGCTTCGCCACCGAATGGAAATGGGAAGAGACAATGGAAGAAGCTGCGGGTGGATGGTAATGGAAGAAGCTACAGGTGGAAGGCAACATCTTAGGGCTTCATGGGTATGAAGGTAGTTTTATTATTTTGTGATTTTTTATAGAGTGGTAAATTTGTCCTTTTAACATATTCCGGCCTCAAATTGTCGAAAAAGGTTATATTTGCACATACACTAACTATCTAGGGCTATATTTGTACTTTAAATTATCACAGAGTTATATTTGCACTTATGTGAATTATGTAGGGTTATATATGTACTTTACTCTAATTCTTACCCAAAATGGTAAAGAATATGTTGTAAAATTCCTACAATATCTCTTTAACTTCAAATTTTTTTTGACTAGGCTCACCATTTTCCCAAAATATCACTACTTTTTCAGAGTTATTCTCTGCCACATAAGCTTGCATAGAATACCGAGTCAAAAGTTATTCCGGGACGGAAGGAACTAGTATTTAAAAATTATAAAAAAAATCAATATAATCATCGAACTGAAATCATAAACATCAACTACAACTATCAAAACATCAACTGAAAATAATTAAACATCGACTAAAGAATTGCAAAAATAAATAAATAAAAATAAACAAAAAATTGAAGCATCGACTACAACTTACAAAATATCAACTGAAAATCATAAATATCATAAATTGAAAATCATAAACATCATAAACTGACAATCATAAAAACATCAACAAAACTTAAATTATCAAAATGTTTATTTTAAAAAAACTACAAACATCAACCTATACCACCCAAAAGTTACAAACATCAACTCCTATCACCTAAACCTCATCCGAAAAATGAAAAACATCAACATGAGAGAAAAAAACTACAAACATAAACATATATCACCAAAAAAACTACAAACATCAACTCCTATCACCTAAACCTCAGCTGGAAATTGAAAACCATCAACATGAGAAAATAAAATTTAAAACTATAAATATCAATCCATATCACCAAAAAAAAACTACAAAACATCAACTTATATCAATTGAACCTCATCTGAAAAATGAAAAACATCATTATGAGAGAAAAAGCTACAAACATGAACAAAAAAACCTACAGTACCTCAAGAGTACAAATTCATACAAAAAAAGGTCCTGGTGAGAACTGAACCCAGGTATATGATTTCAATATCCATATTACAAACCACTACACCAGAGTAACCATTATTGAACATATCCTCAGAAAAATATTATTAAACCTCATCATATCATTGGAAGATATAAAACACAAAATTAAACTTCAGCGATTACCACACGTAGAAGCGTCAATGCGACTCACTATCGTCGTCGTCATTGTCGCCATGCAAAAGCGCGAATCGCAGAGTCCCGGATGCTTAGGGTTTCTCTGTGAATTGCGTAGGTGCGCTGGCGGAGCTTGGGCCTTCCCATGGTGTCGCGGCGGTTGACTGCAAGGGCATCACAACGGAGTTAGGGTTTCAGCATCACGACAGAGCTAGGGAATCATGTTGCGGTGGAGCTAGGGAATCGTGTCGCGGTGGAGCTAGGGAATCATCTCGCTGCGAAGCTAGGGCACAGTTTCAGTGCCATGACGGCTAATTGTAGAGGCGTCACGCCCACGACGAAGCTAGGGCAAGAAGTCGTTCGAATCCGGTGGTTTAGGTTTGGAGAAGGCGACTCCTCCACCATTGCCGCAAGAGCGAACCAGAAGAAGAAAAAAATGCAGCAGAGGCATCAAATCAATCTCGCCGGTGTCGCATTGATCTCCCACAACGGCATCGCATAGCCGCAAAGCTGTAGCACAGAGCGGCAAAGGAGTGGCGAAAGGCAATGGAATGGTGGCAGTTGGCGGCGTTTGCAGGTTTAGAAACGGAGGAGGAAAATGGAAATGAAAAATAATGAAAGTTCTGCAATATATATAATAATAATAATAATAATAATAATAATAATAATAATAATTTGATAGTTCAACAATAAGCCTCTAAATTCATTAGCATATTTTAAAAAATTCCATCCCAATTGAAACTTATAATAACTGCAAAATTAACCCTAGCCTAAAGTTTAGATTTCCTAAAACAAGACTCTGTGTATTTACTAAGCTATAAAGTCTTCTAATTTGAAATTAATTTTACTGATCTAAAATTATTATTTTTTCAACTGCTTATTTAACTAAAAAAATAACAAAAAGTGATAATCAAGAATGATAAAAATATATAAATTCCTAATAATAATATTCTCTCCATCCAGGTTAAAATTGCCACACTTATTTTTTGGATACTATTCTCTCTCAAAATTTGACCGCATATTTGAATAGATATATGAAAAACAATATTATCATATGTGATATTGTTGAATTTGTTGTAACAAGTAGTTTCTAAATATCAACTTTTTATATGTCGATATTATACGTAGGTGAACATATTAACGGTCAAACATGTTTCTTGAATAGCGTGCTAATGATTGTTGTACAATTTAAGCTGGAACAGAGGGAGTAATATAGCATGAGTTTGACTAAACTGATTGGACCTATTTAAACATGAAACTTGTGTGGACTGGAATGAACTGAAAATGTATGAATATTGACTAAATTGAACAGGACTGGGCTATTGGAATATAGTATTTATTTATGGAAAACCAAAGTTATATAAGACAAGTAAGTTTTACACAATCCTTATACAGTATTATAGGGCCAAGCGGAGTTGAATGAAAATGAATTGGACTAAACTCAACTAAATTGGACTAAACTGAAATGGACTTCCAGGTTAACTCCACCATGATGAGGAAGTAATCTTCCATGAGCTGCAGTAATGAGGGTAATGAGCTCTCCGAAGAATTCTTCGACCACTAATCATTGAAGCGACGCGGTAGCCCCGGGTCCGGTGCTAGGATTTTCAACTCCGACAACCCTTCTAGGTTGGACATTAGTGATTTTGAGTTGTCGATGTATGTGGTTACTATATAGGCTAAATGTTTGAAGGCATAACTTATTGATCAACATGGTTGATATAGATTATAATAATTATAATAAAATGAACGTGAATATATATATATATATATATATGTGTGTGTGTGTGTGTGTGTGTATCAATCTTTTCATATCGCAATCATCAATATCGTCTATCCTAGCACCCCCAAGTGAAGTGTCAGATGCTCAGAGATGCAAAGTTTGAACCTGAAAAACAAAAGAGAGTGAGACAATCCTTTGTGAGCTGGTGGAAATGAAACTTGCTTGAAGAAACCAACTTACAAACAAAATGATTATCCCTATGATCTTGAAAGTACCGATTAACTGAATTTACCGCAAAGGCTAAATTCAGACGAGTGATGGTAAGATACTGCAGAGCATCAACCAATGACCAATAAAGGGTGGGATTGGAAAACTTCCCAATGGTATTATTATGAAGTTGAGACAGTGGAAGAAATGGCGTAGAGACAACAACAACATTAGTTATACTAGCTCTACGAAGAATATAACGAGCATACTTGGCCTAACCCAAGAACAAACCCAAGAAAGTAGACTCTACCTTTAAGCGGATGGAATAAAGTAAAGAGCTCAAGTTATTGATGGTAACCTCCTTAGTTTGAGCAATGAACTTATGAATGACCGAGTAGTCGTTTCCTATAAGGATAATATTATCCACATAAATTAAGAGATAAATAATAGTAGTTCCTCAAGAAAAAACAAAGAAGGATGTGTCTGCCGAGCTGCAACGGAAGCCAAACTGGCGTAGGTAAGTGTTGAACAGCTGAAGCAAAACATGAGAATCCAGCTCCAGGCCATAAATAGCTTTCTACAGGCAATAGATAGAATCAGGATGCACATAAGGATGATCATGGGTCTAGGACCCGACCCATACCTATAGGGTTTAGACCCGTTAGGTCGGGTATGAGTCCAAAAAATTTAAACCCATCGGGTCCGGGTCCGAGTCTAGATTTTAAAAAATGGGTCTGGGTTCGGGTCTAAAATATTAAGACACAGACTCGACTCGTACTCCCATATAATCCTAACTGTACATATTATTTATCCTAATTTCTAAATTACTTTCATATTCTCTTTGTACTTTTATTTTCAATTAAACAAATAATGTTTATTGTATAGTTTTTTTTGAAAAATTAATTCATATCCGTATTGACCTTGAATTATTTGTATTTATGATAATAAGTATTTATTTAGTGAAGATTTTTTTAAAAAAAGTTAGACCTATTTAGGACCCGTTTTGGACCCAAGACCTGTTTAGACCCATCGGGTCTAGGTATGGGTCTAAGATTTTCAAACCTTATAGGTCTGGGTAAGGTCTGGGTCTAACTAAATTTTTTTAGGGTCGAGTCAGGGTCTTATTAGATCCGACCCAGACCCAACCCATGATCATCCCTAGATGCACATCGTTCTTATTACAAGTTGGTTGGGCCATGTAGATCGTAACGTAAGCACACCATTGAGGATATCCTTCTTGACATCCAACTGATAAATGGGCCAACATCGCATAGTGGAAATAGCAAAGACAATATGAACGGTAGATTCTTTCACTATAGGGTTGAAGGTGTTATAAGAACCTTGGAATTTGATAGAATCCTTGTGCCACCAGTCAAACCTTGTAATGATCATTACTACCATGAGAAATACACTTGGAGCTGACAACATTCATGTCTGGGAGGTGAAACACCAAATCCCAAGTATGTTGGTGGCGAAGTGCAACCATTTCCACATCCACAGTTGAACCCCCGCTTTGAAATACCTTAATGGTAGAAGAGAACTGGTTTTCCACAAAGATATCAAAGTGACGATAAACATCTCAAGAATATATTTGTGACGCAATGGGAAAAACCAAGAGGGTTGTGAATAATCATCAACGAATAAAGCATAGCAAGAAAAACCATTAGCAGATAAAACATGAGAGGATCCCCATAAATCACGATAAACTAAGGGTCTGTTTGGTAGAGCTGTGCTTATAAGCAAAGCTGGCTTATTCTGAAAGCAGGGGAGACCAGCTTCTGCTTTTCCCCCCAAAATAGTTTCTGCTTTCAAAATAAGATGTTTTTAACAGTTTACCAAACACCAAAAACTGCTTTGCTTAGAAGCACAACAGCTAAAAAGCCCTGCCAAACCGAGCCTAAGCACCCTGACAGCACATTTATCATTTGTATGAAAATATAAACGTTTCTTTTAGCCTTTTCACACGCATCACAAATGGTAGGTTTATGCGAAACCTATGAGGCAGATAAGGAACCAGAAGCACGCAAAGAAATAAATAACAAAATGTGGAACAAAACCAAGTATAGAATCCCAAGTTTCAAAATATGCACGCAACTTACACGATTTAACAGTAGACAATAAAGAATATGCACCATAGTCTAACAAACAAAGGCCATTTTCATTATGACCATGACCAAAAATTTTCCAAGTTATTTTATGTCGAATAACAAAATGAATGATCATCAAAGCAGACAATGAAGTTTAAATCCTAAATTAATTTGCTAATCAAAAACAAATTTTGTGATATCAGGCACAATAAACACATCATAAAAGGATATGGATTTAGAAATATGAGAATCACCAACATGATTAATAGCTAGTTGAGAACTATTATCAGCAATGATACGTTCGAGGCAGGGCAAGGGTGGAACATTGAGGGGACCAGGGAGTGCTCAGTATCCCCCAATTTTTTTACAAAGAGTATTTGGAATTTATTTTGTTTTTTAAAAAAAGGTTAAATTTTTTTGTGGTTCCCCCTAAAAAACGGCTTACATAGGAATAAAGTATTTATAATGGTAAGATTTTTTATTTTTACAGTAGAGTCTAACAAGAAGTATAATTTCTTTTTTGCCCAATTTTGATCAAAATCATATCTTGAGAAATCGCCTTTAATTAGGACCCAATGGAGGTTCCAAATTCGGAACTCCTTCCAAAGTCACTAGTGGAGGAAGGGGCCATTAAAGGCGGCTTTATCAAACCAGAGAAGACATTTTAAAACCGCTTTCTCTGGCCCTCCCTTTGATCGATTTTGATCAAAGGCGGTTTAAATAACCGCATTTAATAGGGTTAGAAATAGTTTATGAACTCGAAAACTATTCATGACCTTCCAAAAAAATACTGCTGGAAACTAATCAATTTCTGGCAGCAAGGAAAACCCAGATCGATATAAAAAGAAAACCCAGAATAGCAACGACGATGCAGAATAGAACAACATCTATACAAACGCAAAAAATAGCAGTACAAATGCCATCTCAGGCGGAAGCTTTTGGCGATGATGCAACGAAAGCAATCTCCAGAGAGCGGCGTCGAGTAACTGGCAGTGTCGGTCTCCACTGCCTCTGGCTTCACGGCGAACGATATATCCAATCGGCGAAGCTTCCCGACGAGCGAAAGAGGAGAATGATAGAAACGTGGAGGCAAGCTCCATGGTGGAGATTCCCTGCAAATGGTGGAGGTGAGCAAACATAGGAGAAGACTGACAGAAGCACGGAGGCAAGCTTCATGGTGGAGTTTTTCGGTGCGGCGAAGGCGTGAGGGTGGAGGAAGGAGATGGTGGCGGCGATGGAGGTAGTAGATGGTGGCAGAGTGAGGGTTTTCTGGTGGGGGTGGTGATGTGAGGAATGAGGGTTGGCTGATGGGGATGGTGGCGGTGGAGTTTAGGTGGCGGAGTGAGGGTAGTGGGGGTGGAGAGTTGGCTGGTGGAGGGTGGAAGAAGGAATAAGGCGAGGCATAGTGTTTCTACTAAAGGTGGAGGGATTTGGCCATTTGGGCTTCAGAATTTTCTAACACTTTCTTTTATATTGGGCCAAAAGGAAGCCCATTAAAGGCGGTTCTATAATTGGAAACGTCTTTAAATTAAATAGATTACTTAGGACAACATTTCCAAACTCAAAAATGCTTTCAGACCTTAACTAAAGACGCTTCTAAAGGCGGAACTGCCTTTAATCGATTTTCATTAAAGGTGGAATCACCTTTAATTAATATCAAACAGCCTTTAAAATAAAAAATGACCTAAGAGGCACTTCTGAACTCGAAAATCATTTCTAACCTCAAATAAAAGCGGTTCCGATAGAACTGCCATCTAACGCTACCTTTAATAGGGCAATCTCTACTAGTGGGTCACGCCTTCCATTTTAAAGGTGGTTTTTAAATCAATTAAAAGAGGTTCTTCAAGAACAACCTTTAATGGGGTGTCTTTGTGGGACTTTTGAGCCCAAATATATATAGCTAGGGTTTTTCCCCTCTAGTGTTTTTTCCTAACACTAAATTACATACCGCAGCTGACTTTGTTTCCCACAAAGTAATACCCAGATCCCCAATTTTCCTTGATTTTCTCTCTTTCTCACCCTCACAACTCCCTCCCCTCACGCCTCTACTGTCACTTCTTCATTCCTCCATCACCATCTCCTCACGCCTCCACCGTACAGCCTTCCCCCTCAGTTCTCCACCCTCAGTTCTCCACCATCATCTCTCTCACGCATTTTTCGCGTCGCCTGAAACCCTTAAGCCTAGAGAAGCTTCTCTTTGCCGAGCCACTCCACCGTAAAGTACACAATGCCGCTCCGCTCCACTGTAAAAGGCCATTGCGCCGGAGAAGCCTCCACTGCAAAAGGCTACCACGTTGGAGAAGCTTCCACCGCGCCTCTCAACGAGTGAATCTGTATTTTTGAGTTTGAATAAATAATTTGAGTGTTAATCTATATTTGGGAGTGTGGATCTATATATTTTTAGAGTGGAATATGTATTTTGAGTGTGAATATGTATTTCTTGAGTGTGAATATGTATTTTTGAGTGTGAATCTGTATTTTTTTGCTACAATTTGAGTGCGGATCTATATTTTTCCTTCAATTCTAGTGACTTTTTATATAACCAAAAAGAGAAGAGCAATTTTTTTTAAAAAAAGATGAATGTCCATTTTAAAATAAAATTTTGTATTTTTCTAGCATTAGTTTGTATTTAATATTTGAATTTTTTAAGCTTCGAATGAATTAATATACTATACTTTTTTTTAATGGTCGATTCAAAGTTTTAAAAAAATATTTATAATTTTGGTCCCCCCTTATCCTAAATGAAATTCATGGTTTCGCCCTCCTATAGGGGTCACATAATGAACAATAGTGGGGGACGATGCCATGTGTTTTGTGGCACCAAATTCTACATCCACTTGGAGCCATATTGCCTTCGATGATGATAGGAAGATTATTTAAGAGAGGGCATTGAGTGTGGTTGACTATCTGGACGGGTTCGAGAAGACAAGTAGTAGCAAGAAGAAGCGACGTGCCCCCAAAATACCACTAGCTATAACCCAAAGTACAAAACAAGAAAACCAGAAAATTATAATGTTGAGCAGCCAGGCGTGTAACATAGACGCGTGAGTGAAGAGGCTAGTACGTGAAGACCACTCGTGAATAGAAAGAATCACACATGACGACTGAAGATTTGGGGATTTAATTAGGGTTTGAAAGAAGAGGAGAAGAGGACAGTTCTATTAGGTTAAGAATTAGTTCTTGCAAGTTGTCATCATATTACATAAAGAGAGCTAACATAATGAAAGACCAAAATACCCTTAACTAAATGGCTAATATAATGCTAACATCCCTCCTCAAAATCAAGATGCTACAACAATAAGCATCGAGGGTTTTTCAGACAAGAAATGAAACCGATCAGTGGAGTGAGCCTTCGTGAACAAATTTGCAATCTGGAGAAAAGATGGAACAAAAGGTAGTGAAATAGTCCCAATCTGCAAATGGTGTCCGGTGAATTGACAATCAATCTCAATCTGCTTGGTGCGCTCATGGAAGACCGAATTACGTGCAATGTGAATCGCACTCCGGTTATCACAATGTAAAGGCATAGGACTATGACTTGTGATTACCATATCAGTAAGTAACCAACACAACCAAACAATTTCACAAGTAGTCGAAGCCATGGAAGGATACTCAGCTTATGTGGAGGAGCGAGAAATAACATCTTGTTTCTTGCTCTTCCAAGAAATGAGTGAGTCACCGAGAAAGATAAAAAATCCAGTGGTGGACTTACGATCCTCTGGATCACCAGCCCAATCAGCATCAGAATATGCATGCAACTGTAGAGATGATGATGACGGAAACAACAGACTACGAAATTATGTGCCTCGAAGATACCTGAGAATACAAAGAACAGCAGACCAATGAACCAAACTAGAAGCAGTGAAAAACTCATTAACGACATGAACATTATGAGAAATATCTGAACGAGTAACCTTGAGATAAACTAAACTGCCAACCACTATACGGATGTAAGGTCAGATCGGACAAAGGAAACCCATCAATGGGAGAGTAGCGGGCATTGGTCTTAAGAGAGGTGTCAATGGTCCTCCTGTCAGTGAGACGTGCACGCTCAAAAAGATATGCTATATGCTTGGACTTAGATAAAAGATAGCCCTTAGAAGAAGAAGTCATCTCAATACCAAGAAAGTAACCAAGTAAGCCCAAGTCTTTCATTGAAAAACACTGAGCTAAATCACCCTTCAACAATTCAATGCCATCAAAATCATCACCAGCAATAATCATATCATCAACATACAAGGAGATGAGAATACGACCCTTACTTGTATGAACAAGGATGAATCATAAAAACTGGGAAGAAAACCAAGACAGGTGATCATTGTGAAGAATTTCTCAAACTAGGCTCTGGGAGCTTGTTTGAGACCATATAGAGACTTCCGAAGCTTTCATACATGCCCAGGATGATGTGCAACACCGGGAGGAGGTGTCATTTCATGAAGATCAGCCTACAAGAATGCATTCTTAACATCCATCTGCGAAATTTTCCACTGACGAACAGAAGCAACTGCAATCATAGTACGAATGGTGGTCATCTTCGCAAAAAGGGCAAAGGTTTCCTCATAATTCATTCCATACTCGTGAGAATAACCTTTGGCAACAAGATAATCCTTGTATCGCTCGATAGATCCATCAGATTTTGTTTTAATCTTATAGAACCAACGAGAACCAATGGTATGCTTCCAGAAGGTAGGGGTACCAAATCCCAAGTGTGAGTCTGATGCAGAGCAGTGAGTTCCTCAGTCATAGCAACCTGCCATAAAGGATCACACAAAGCCTCTCTATAGGACGTAGGCTCAGACAAAGAATGAATAGACAAAAAAATGAAGCAATAGAGGGGGAATATGAGGAACAAGCAAAATCAGGTTATTGAGTTGACTTAAAGATACGAGTAGACTGACGCGGTAGAGGATTATCCTCAATCTTAGGAGGTGATTGAGGCAGTGTAGGAGGAGAGGCCAAAGGAGGAGTGTGCGTGTTGGGAACCAAAGTATCGATTTCCAATGGTGGAACCTCATTGGCGGTGATGTCAAAAGAATTGATGCAAATAATATCTGACTGAGTTATGTGATGTGAATCAGTGGGAATAGAAAAGAAAAGGATTATGCTCTAAAAACACTACATGATGAGAGACATAAAGTTTTTGATTAACAGGATCAAAGCAACAATATCTATTATGGCTATTACCATATCCCAAGAAAACACATAAGGCAGATTTAGGAGACAATTTACTATGCTCAACTTGAGGCTGGAGAACAAAACACGCAAGGAGGAATAGTCAGGTGCATGTTCATACAAATTTTCGAAAGGTGACAAATATGAATTGTGAGAGGTTGGAATACTGTTGATGACATGAACAACTGTATGAATGGCTTCCCCCCAAAATATTTTGGGAACCTCAGTTGATAACAAGAAGGTCGAGCTATTTCAACAAGGTGACAGTGTTTCCTCTCAGTAACACCATTTTGCTGAGGAGTATCTGTACAAGAGGTCTGACGTATGGTACCATCAGAAGCAAGAAGGTGACAAAAATCATTAGAGGTGTACTCACCTTGTAAGTCACACCTAAAACACTGAATGACAGCAGAATGTTGTGTCTTCATAAGTACTCTAAATTCACAAAATATATCCAAGAAATCAGATCTACGCTTCATAAGATAATTCAAGTATAACGAGTGAAATCATCAATAAAAGAAACATAATATCTAGAACCCCGTTTAGTAGGTACTGGAGAGGGTCCCCACACCTCAAAATGTACAAGATCAAATGGAGCAAGAGATGATGAAACACTATTACGAAAAAGTAAGGCAGAAAATTTTGCCAGTTTACAACCACTACAATTAGAAATGTCATAAGAGTTAAAATATCCTAAGTCTCCCGTAGAGACCAAAAACTGTAAACGATGTGTTGAAATATGACCTAAACGAGAATGACGTAGATAAAATGGTGAAGAAGAACTAATCAAATGAAAAGAGGACAAATCCACACTAGAAGCTGCAACATCAGATACTTTGAGTCCATCCAACACATAGAGGCTCACCTTCCTATGACCTGTCCCAATCACCGCTTGGGAATGAGGATCCTGAATACAATAATAGGAAGAAGAAAAGAAGACTCTGAGACTAGATTCACACAGTTGACTAACTGAGCATAGATTTAGTGAAAGAATAGGTATACAGTATACATCATTAAAGAGATGTGAAGGGTGACAACATAACCAACACCCTCCAATGACTTAGGAGTACCATCAGCAATCATAATGGAGAGAGACAAAAAAGGGATAATGAAAGGAATGATGACAAGTTAGGAGACATGTGATGAGAGGCACCTGAATCTAGGATCCACAAAGAGAATGAAGTACATGAGAACGATGATGATGATGGAAAACATTTAGAGGAAATAGCAGATGTAGCATGAGGCTGCAAGGAAAGGAACTGCTGAATCTGCTCTAGCAAGTACGGATCAACAGATGGGGTAGCAATTGCACTAGTGGACTGAGGTGGACGAGGGGCCTAAGGAGTAGGTGGGCGAGGTGCCTAAGGATCTAGTGGTTGAGGTGGGGACATCCCTGGTGGTTGGGGTGTCCAAGGAGCCTGAAACCGCTGGGGAGGTCGATGTTGTGACTTACTTTTGCTTAACAATTGCAGACACTAAGCCTTCCAATGACCATTCTCCTCGCAAAAAGCACACTCATCCAAAGACACCTTCCCAGTGGGTTTCCCATTCAGCGGCCACTAGGGATTAGCAAAACCAGAGGGTGTGGGAAGAATTGGAGTCTCCTTGTCCAGCTTGGACTTGAAATGAATCTCTTCAGCTAGTAATTCATTAACCACAAAATCTACAAATAGAAGAGGGCTATGATGAAGAATCCCGCTATGCAGCCCCTCAAAATCATCACGAAGGGCCATAAAAAACTGAACAAAATGTTGCTCTTCCCGCCTTGCAATGTAAGGTGCACATGATCGCAACTCAGCCGATTAATTCAAGGTTAGCTGATCCCACAATGAAGACATAGCATAATAGAATTATTGGATACCCAAATTATTTTGTCGAAGCGCACAAATATCACTCTCCAATTGATACTTTTTTGGAAAAAATTGATTTGTGTATAACTTTGCCAAATGATCCCAAACCTCCTTTGCAGTCTCATACTTGGCCAACTGAGCACTAATGGAATGAGTAACTGAGTTGTTGATCTAAGTAATAACCTTTGCATTCTCACCTTCCCAAGTATCAAGCAATGTATCATAATCTATTTCCCCAGTCTTAGGCTTCACACGAGTACCAGTAACATAACCCCACATAAACTTTCCACGCAAAAATATTCTCATAACATAGCTCCAATATGAGTAATTTTACATCCAATTGAACACTAACGGATTGAAGAGAGTCATCTTTATCATCCACCATGGTAACAACCAGCTAACAATAATCCAAATACAATCCAATAAACCTAACCAAAAAAACAAGAGCCCCAAATCGGAAAAACACAAGCAATCCAAAATAATCACAAATGCATACGAAAATCATCAAGCCAATTTCAAACAATCACAAACATAAACACAACTAAGAAGTCGCAATTCAATAACCCAAACAAACTCGAATACAAGCATACCCAAAAACCTCCAAACTGAAGAACCCAAGATTCGCGGCACAACCAAACAACCCAAAATCGATAGCAAGCAAAATGGGTATCCTAAAATCAAATACACGGAAGCAAAAGTACCTCGACAAAAATTCAAATCCAAAAAAAATACCTCGACAAAAAATTCGAATCCAAAAATAATAGTTCGATCAACGTTGTTGGGGTTGAGAAAATATTCTACCACAATCACCAAATCAAGGAGGAGGAAGAGGCTCTGATACCATGAATATTTGGGGATTTAGGGTTTGAAAGAAGAGAAGAAGAGGATATTTCTATTAGGTGAAGAATTAGTTCTTGCAAGTGTTCATCATATCACATAAAGAGAGCTACATAACGAAAAACCAAAATACCCTTAACTAAATGGCTTATAAAATGCTAACAATGACCACATGCTAAGAATAGATCTAGGCTTCTACTTTCCAATCGTGGTTGTTACTGAAGGAAGTGTTGGATGGTGTTGAAGTTTGTGGACGTCGACTGCAGCTAAAAAGAGTGGAGAGACACCGAAAAGGGATGTCGGAGAGGACAATCAGGGAAGGCGCTGAAGAGAATGAACGGGGAAGACACTAAAGAATATGGTCAAGGAAGGGGTTGAAAAACCAAAATGGCTTAAAATGACAACTAGGGAGAGAGCACTGAAGTTCAAAAACATCGAGGGAACGATCGGAGAGGACAACTGTTGGGATGGGTCACAAGAAACTTTTCCTAAACTTGTAGAAAATTGACCGGGAACTGATGGGAAGAACTAATAACTTTGAATACTTCGACACTGTTATATCACTTGCTATTTTCTTAAAGCATTCAGTTTATCAAATTTGTAAGGTCGCGCGTGAAAAAAAATTAGTCAGAAAATCCTTTGGCGCATAGGAGTTAGTAATTGTTTTTCTCCCCACGTTTTCACACGTTTTCATATTTCCCCCTTTTCAAGTTAATCAATACCCCTTTTTGGCAACTCCATCCCCCATTATCTTCTTAAAACAATTTATTTTGGCTCTCCAACTTCTATTTTACTAATATTTGAATTGAGCTCTTCCAAAAACTTCCATCTTCAGTAATTCTAAATCCCCACCTTTTCATATTTATACAAGTTTTCTTCTCTGCATTCTTTCCTCTTTTCAATTCAAGAGCTTCCTCATCTTCTATCCCCCATGAGGAATATAAATTTTTTAGATTTGGGTAGAGAGGAAGATTCTGACAAGGGGGTTTCCATTGTGAGCATTCCAATGGGGAAAGCTCTGATCAATCGTCAGAGAGAACCGTTTCGGGCAATAATGAGCCCAAGGGTAAGGATTTCTTTGAATCAGGATAATCTCCATGGGGAATAATTTTTTGGAAGGGTTTCCATGAAAATAAAACCAGGAAAAGAAAGGTTATAAAGAAGCCTTCCATTTCAGGAGGCACCAAACTTGAGGAAACACCTTTAGTGGTTCCTGTTAGGAGGAAGTCATTGTTTAAAAAGTGCTAGGGGAAAGAGAATCCTTCAAAAGGTAATGTCGTTTTTTTTTCAGAGTACTATGTTATGCCTTCGAAGGTGGCAAAACTTATTTCAACTCTCCCTCCCTAGCAACATATACCAGACAATGCTAAGTTGAAACCTCTGGGAGAGGACGAGTCTCCTACTACCCTTCTAGCCGATAGGTTCATAGTATTCCATCGACACATTAGGAACTGGTTATGTTTTCCTTTCCCTCTCTTTTTCTCTAAAATTCTGGAGGATTCGATGCCAACCCAACCCAATTTCACCCAAATGTTGTGGTTATCGTTATGGATTTCATGACCATATGCAAATAGCTTAATATCATTCCTCGATAAGGGTTGCTTCAAGCTTTATACTTCATTTTGGCTTGTAGAGATACGAGGGATGCGTACACCTTCTCCAGTAGGCATGCTGGAAAGAGAATTATCATTCCCCCTTCGAACACAGCAGGATGGCGGGATGGTGCTTATACATTTGACTGCAGCGGTTCATATTGAGTTCCTCAATGGAATTCTCGTGTCAAAGAAGACTCGAATAAGGGATATTCGTTCCCATCTTCCATTCAAGGTGATGTGAATTGTCTTCAACAAAGGGCTACTTTGGATGTAAACGCAGTCTATCATCAGAATGTCAAAGAGAGGGAAGGATTAAAATGGCGTGTCGAGATATATGAGGATATATATTGCCCTATAGCTCAGCGAAACTTCAGGTGCCTAGCCTAGGGGTATTCCAATCCAATTCTCAAAGCGAGAGCTAAGAAGAGGTCCCAAGAGGAAACATATACAAAACCCCTAAAGAATCACATCCTCTCGACTCACACGAAACCCCCCGAGGTCAACATCCTTCGGGATCTTTCGAAGGTGTGATTGGTTTAATCTAGGTTTTATTTTTTATGCCTCATTTACCTTGTATCCTGACCATTTTCCATTGTTTCTTTTCAGCGAACATGCTCAATTCTTTGAAGGTGTCCCAAGCTTCCCCTCAAATACGAGCTACCTCTTCGATGGTAGCTCCCGATGATACTACCCAGTAGATTCCCGCCGGTGCTGAAGTAGATCACCCTTCAGAAGGACATAAACTGGTGGGCCCTGTCTTAAAAAATCCTAGGACTACTGGAGTTTTTCCCAAGAATGGTGCTACAGTATGTAGAGATGGATGCAGTAGGGGAGTGCGCATTTCCGAAATGCGCACTCAGCATTTCTATTTTTTTTCCC
>JAULKM010134520.1:0-19020 GCA_032355605.1 Rubia tinctorum
GACCCCGACTTGCCAACTATCTACTTAGTTGTATTTAGTAAGCATATTGGGCTTAAAAATAGTATCTTTGAGAGGTAGGACGACGACTTCCCAACGGTAAAATCATCCATGAATACTTCAACAAAATTTCCAACAAATTCTGAGAAAATGCTTACCATAAACTTTTGGAAAGTAGCGGGGATATTACCTAGCCCGAAAGGCATACGCCGGTAAGCAAAAGAACCAAATGGGCACGTGAAGGTGGTTTTTTCTTGGTCCTCCGAGGCTATGACCACTTGAAAATAACCCGAGTACCCATACAAGAAGCAATAGTATGGATGACTTGCGAGACTCGAGAGAATTTAATCAATGAACGGTAACAAGAAGTGATCCTTCCAGGTTTCCGCATTTAGCCTTTGGTAGTCAATGCAAACGTACCACCCGTTTTGGACATGAATGGGCACCATTTCACCCTTTTAGTTCTCAACTATAGTTACCCCACTCTTCTTTGCCACCACTTGAGTTTGGATCACCCATTTTCTATTCGAGATCGAATAAATCATCCTCGCTTGAAGAAATTTGAGGATCTCCTCCTTCATTACCTCCATCATAGGTGGATTTAAGCGACGTTGGGGGTTTTTGCATGGATTTTGCATCATCTTCTAACAAGATTCGGTCCATGCAAGTGGATGAACTTATACCATTGATGTCGGCTATAGTTCATCCAATTGCTTCCTTGTTTTCCCGCAACATTGCCATTAGTTTTCCTCCTGCTCTTGGGTGAGCTTGCTTGAAATGATAACCGGTAGTATCTCTCCTTCCCCAAGAAATGAATACATAAAGTCAATAGGCAAAGCTTTAAGCTCAATCTCTGGAGCTTTCACAAGGGATGGAAGAAATTTCGGCTTCTTGGGCTCCTCCAAGGTTAGAGGAGGAGTGCTCAAAATCACCTCTTCAAGAATGCTCAAATACTCAATACTCTCCTTCAAGTTAGTACTCACGGAATATACAAGGCATGCTTCATCAACATTATTTTCCAAAGCAACTAACAAGGAATCATCCCCATTTAATTCAAAAATATCTTGCACAACATTTTCCACACTATCTATAGTATGGCAAGAGTGTTCCTCACTAGGATATTTCATAGAATAATTTATGTTGAACTCTACTTTAATCCCATCAAATTCCATAGTGACAGTACCATTATGCACATCAATTATAGTCCTTGAAGTTTTCAAAAATGGCCTCCCCAACAAAATTTGGGTGGTATGCTTATCATTTTCCATGTCAAGGACATAAAAATCCACAGGAAATTTCATGGAATCCACCTTAACCAATACATCCTCAACAATACCCTTAGGTTATCCACTAGAACAATCGTCTAATTAAATCACCACCCTAGTTTTGTGCAAAGTACCTAGATTTAGGCTCTCATACAAAGAGTAAGGAATCACATTTATTGATGCACCTAAATCAAGCATGGATTTTTCAAAATGTTTATTTCCTTTCATGCAAGGGATTGTGAACATAACGGGATCGCTACACTCAGGGGTAACTCATTTTGGTACAAAGGGGAAACATATTCATTTTCCCATTATTAAGCTTGTTCTTTGCTCTTTGTTTTCTATTCACCAGACACAATTCCTTTAGAAATTTTGCATAACTAGGAATTTATTCAATTGCATTCAAGAGGGGGATATTTAACTGACATCTATGAAAGATGTCCTTCTTGGTCTCCATCATCCGTTTATCCTTTAAAGCTTTCAGAAATGGTGTTTCTAGTACATAGGGAGGAATTTCCACTTTCTTTTCCTTCTTGTGAGGAGGGGATGAAGGCTCAGGAATCGATGTGGATTTCTCAATGATGATTTCCTTTTCATCCTCTTTCCCTTCTTCACTTTGTCATTGGCCAATTTCTCAGCCTCTTCCTCCACTTATTTCTCAAACACCTCAACCATTGTAGGCTCATTTTCAACAAATTCACCATCCTGGGAAGTGCGAACCTACTTACCACTTCTCAAAGTGATAGCACATGCATTTTGTTGAGGGTTAAGCTCCAGTTGAGAAGGAAGTTTTCCTAAATCTCTTGAATCCATTTGATTCAAGATTTGAGCCATTTGGCTCACTTGAGTCTCTAGGTTTTTGAAGCTAGAGTTGGTCTTCTCTTGGTGTTTCTCATCATTTTCCGCACATAAGCTCAACTTCCCAATGGCTTACATGATTTCCTCCTTTGACATCCCCGAACTTTCACCTTGATTATGGGGCTTATCTTGAAGCCTTTGTTATTGCGGTTTAGGTGGCCGATATTTTTGTTGAGGGGGCAATAAGTTTGAGCATTTTGACCCCCTTGTGCGTTCCCATATTACAGATTTGGGTGAACTTGGTTACTCGCATTATAATGCCAATTTTGGTAGCCTTGATTTCCATGATACCCTTGATTTTAGTATCCCTGGCCTCCTTGATATCCCATGACACTCACCTCCTCCACATAGTTATCTTACAAAGTAGGACATGCATCCGTAGGGTGCGACGAAGAATAAATCTCACAATATTTCACATGTGGTTTAGCCTCAGATTGTGTCATTAAAGCATTGACCATATAAGTGAGAGTTGGAACTTGATCCTCAAGCTTCCCATTGTTGGAAGAACCACTTGAGTTGTTGGGATTTTGTATCCTCAAACCTTCCCATGAGCCAAAATTCCTCGACTCCTCAGCTAACTGCTCAAAGAGTTCCATATCTTTCCTCGAAGTCTTGTTCCCAAGGGAACCACCACTAGCTCTTCTCACTAGTCTTTGATCTTCATCAAGAAAACCATTGTATAAGTAATAGACCAAATATCCCTCTGAGTAGCCATGGTTGGTACAACTTAAGAGAAACCTTTTGAACCTCTCCCAATAATCCTAGAGTGGGTCTTCGTGTCATTGGAGGATATTGCTTATGTCCTTCTTCAAGGTGGCAGATTTTTAGGCTGGGAAGTATTTGGAAAGAAAATTCCCTTCAATTAAATCCAAGAGGTGATGCTCCCAGATGGAAGATAGTGGATCCAACCCCTTACGACATCTCGCAATGAAAACAGGAAGACTTTCAACTTGTAGAGGTCTTCATCCACCCATTCGGGAATCAATCCACAACAAACCATATGAAAGTCGGGGAGATATTTGTTGGGGTCCTCCCCTTTCCTACCAAGAAATGAGGGCAGAAAGTCTATCAATCCAGATTTAAGCTCAAAATGCCCGGTAGCCCCAACCGCCGGATAGGTGATGCACATCGCTTGTTGCTCAAGATTGGGAGCTATAATCTCCCTTAATGGAACTTGACTCGACGGAATGCCTCCCCATTAAAGGTGAGGGTGTTGAGGTCTGGCTCAGGGATTCTCACCTTCATGTTCCCCATGTTCCTCTTGATGATCCATATGGATAGAAGGTTCCGCAAAATTGTCACTAAGAGGGGTGTTATTCACACTTTTCAAAGAAAGCCTCCTAGCCCTTTTTAATTTTAACTCTAACTCGTGGTCGTAGTGTAGGGGTTCTTGTGAAGAGGATCGGGTACGAATCATACACCAAGAACTTAAATAATACGCCCCAAGCCAACCTAAGATAAAATAAAACCAAACAAAAGAAAAGAAAAATAACACATATTCACAACTAGCACATTTTCATACATAATATTCCCAAACATTTAAAAATAAATGTCTGTTCCCCGACATCGGCGCCAAAATTTGGGACGTCATCACTGTACCTCCTAAAAAATACAATTTATAAGTCCTAAATGTTTCCTAACTACGACTAAGTATATAATGGAAAATCGAGGTCGTCCACGAAAAAGAGGGATTTTTCTAAGGGTGAATACTAAGCTATATATAAATAAACATATATATATAAGAAAGCATGTAAAGAGAGGGTTTTCACACTACAAGAGACAACCTCTATTACCTCGCATCTACAGGGGTTTTTATCCTTGTTTTAAGCCATAAATAAATCAAGGTAAATATAGCTGAAGTAAAAAGTGTATTTTTTTTACCTTGGGTCGTAACCGAGGTAAAAAATCCTTTTACCTCCATTTTTAACCGAAGTTGGTAGGTTATATGACCGACGTCGGCATATACATGAAAGTGAAGTCGAATATAGAATGAAAGCATACAATGGGTTAGGAAAAGTTGCAACATCGTCCTAGGTGACGTCATTGTAATGAAAAGCGACTTTGTAGATCATGAAAATGACATCGTGTGCTGACATGAAACGGTGAGTAATACAATGTCTTTTTCTGACATCGACGTCACAAAAAAATGTCGTAACATGCGACGTCGCTATGATGTCACTTTGGCAGTGAAATTGTGCGACGTCGCGAATGAATCAATTAGGCATAATTTCTCATACAGTTTGATGATGTTTAATATCTGATGACATAACAAATCATTGACCACTAGCAATCACACTTTAATTACAAAAATACCCATTACCAATATATTAAAATAAAAAAGATTGCTTTTAATAACTGTCATTATCCTATTACAACAGATACATATTTAACAATGGATGTAAAAATAATAAATCCGAGAGCGTATGACAGAAATATTAAGATGGGATGCAAGAAAGCGACGTTATAAGGAGAAAAGATCGAAGTTGTAGTGATCGAATAACCAGCGACGTTGGATATTCATATATGTTCCAGTTAGTTCCTGCTAAATATGACTCGATAACCATTCAGTTATATCTCGTACTTGACGATGCATTGAATTACGTCGCACATTCAACCTATGTTCATACTAAAATTTGATTAATTTCCAAAAATTAACCCTAATATTAGCCTTTTTTCTCTCTCCTTAAAAACATGTTATAACAGGTTACTTAGTCAACATACTTAATGAAAATATTCAATCATTATTGAATTGGACAAAAAACATGTAGATTGAAGGTATGTTCATAAAATTGCTAAATGAACATGGAATGGAAGGAAAGTTACCTCAAATCATTTGAACCCGTAGATACTCCATCCTAGGTTACTTGTTGATATTTGGAAGAAGAGAATAGATTGGGTTGAGTAGTTAAATGTTGTGAATGGAGAGGAAGGTGTGGATTTGGGGTAGTAGGAAGTCATGTGTTGGAGATGAGAGATGAATGACTCTTATTTCTGAATATGATATAAAAAGACATGGGTTTTGGGGGAAATTTTTGTTCAAAATTTCGGCTTAAATTTTTGTTCAAAATTTTGGCTAATTTTTTTGTTTCCCACTGGAAATTTCATTTTAATCGACGTTGGTATAGTATCGGTCAATGGTTTGATATTTGCAAACCGCATGCGACGTCGTTCATATGGGCCAAAGTGTAATTTTAAAAAAATTGTCGTAAAAAACTCGCTATTAGGATTGCGGGCCCTTTCGAGAACTTGTTCAGGATAAACATGAATAAAGTACTCATGTACGTGCGAACACCAATTTGTTATCTCTAATTTCAGGGTTAGACTTCTCCCAATTCATCGTAGGGACTTGAGTGCAAAAAATGAAAACATTCACTGGTAATCTGGAACTCAATTATGATATTCTCGAAAATAACCTTGGTCACTGACATCGGTATTAGAAATAATGGTCGTATGATCCCCAGATAGACTTTGAGGAGATTTTCCAATATGATCCTTGTTAATATGCTTATGATTAATCATCTACAATATATTGTAGACCTAATACTAGTACTTTCTTGAAAAATGTGGACGGAATTTCATTAGGTTTTATTTCATAAAGGACATGGCAAATGTAATTTCATTTGATTCTGTTCGGTTGAAATTATTGTTCTCATAATGCTGATAGTAAGGTTTTGAACACAATTCTAAGGAATTTGACGGACGAACTGTTGGAATGTACGCATATTCTCCATTCGGAATGTACGCATATTCTAAGGTTCGCGTCTCTATAGCAAAAATTCAAGGAAGTTGGGAGTCATAGCATAATTTTCTTAAAGTTTTGTCTTACACTGTTCGAGGAGATTGAGGTCCCGTTCCATTGACCAAAACATGACTATGTTGGAAAATTATTCTCATGACTTGGCAAATTAGGGTAAGAGTGTCTCCAGTTTTGCAGTGCAACAACTCCCACTTTGTTGGAGGGACGTATTTGGAAAAGTTGAAAAGTAATCTGGCATGGCCAAATTAGATTCCAATATTTGTTCATGGGACCTTTGTTAGTTAAAGATCCCCAATTTTTATAATGAAACTGACATGATTCCACAGAGATTTCAACAAATCTTCCGATTAGCCCAATCATACTAGTTAGTAGGCCATGTATTAGACCATCGTGAAATTAACGGTTGGATTTTTCTTATCTTATAAATTTAATAAAAACCTTTTATGTGTAGTTTTATCCAATTTTGGTGAGGTGGAATTTATTTTCCAAATTATCAACGTTCACAGTCAAGTTATTAATGAAATAATAATAAAAACGAGAGAAGATTACCCCCATGAACTTGATGCATAAGTTGTAATGACATGATTGTGACATTGATATTTAAATTAGTGGCTTTATCCAATTTTACATTTTTCTTCCACCACATTATTTTAGGGACCTATTTGGAATAACAGAAAAGTTCATCGGCTATGTTGAAATTGATTCTGTTCGAATCGGATGTTAATGAAATTCATTTTCATTCACAATAACAATTACTAATATATAATTATCTGTTTACCGTTTTGAACGTCATATATGTGCGTTTTGGTTAGCTACAACCCCGGTTGATCTGCTAATGGCCTAAATATTTGGGGGCCAACATATCCATGACCGACGTCGGTGGTAGGTCAAAAATATTTTACAATAAACGAAGGTATATCCGACGTCGGTTTGGGAGTCTGACAATGGCCCATTCGATATGCATGTGGGCTGAAATGATTAGGCCCACAGTTAGACAAGTCGACATCGCCATACCGTTTGGTATTGTAATGATCATATCGATTTACATGCGACATTGCATTTCTTGTGGAATGCACTAAGTCCGTAACGACAATATATATGGAACTCAACTCATACATTAATTTAAATATTCCACTTTCCCTCAAATTCCAACAGTCCTCCTGACAATCCTCTTAAATGTATGATTTCATAATTTGGTTATTTTACCTGTTTTTAAATTTATGATTGAATTTTTATTTACATGGTGTGTGAATGTATCGTGTAAAATGCGTCTACGTATTAGGGTTCACTGATAAGTTTCTTGGGTGTAAGAATGTTGGTTAGGTTGTCGCTAGATTATTATTTTTGTTTTGGTCCTTTGGCTTTGTCTGTTTGTTGTTGTTGTTAGAGTCTCCCCGTCTCATGAATATGATGTCGCCTATCTATCCTTTTTACTTCAGTTAGAGCGACTAGTGTGCGGCGTCCCATGTTTATAATTTTAATTATTCATCTTGCATATTACGTCACACATATTTTGGTTTACCATTTGGTTTTACCGAACCGTATACGACATCACTTACTTATATGTTTTTCTAGATGACCTAGCTTATGACATCGCATACCTATCGGTTAACCACTCAGTTAAACCGAATCTTGTGCGAATTTTCTTTGACATGTTACACACACAAATATATATATATATATTGATTAACATATTACGTTAATTGAATTGTAACGAGTCATTAAAATATGAATTTCAGGAATCATGTGTAGCAGTGCTGGTTCTTACTGCAACCACATTGTGGTGAGTGATTTAAATTTTATATTTAAATTTCTTTTCCTAGTTAGCTTGTATAACCAACATTAAAATAAAATTTATACATATTTCACTGATTAACAGATTCGTAGCGATTCGAACGATGAACGTCCGTGAGCTACATTTGGCAACATCGTTCCTCATTTCATCCATACCCTAACGCCGACTAACTTTGGGAAATTTCCCATCTTGGTAAGTGATTCCTGTCACGTATTACTTTTATTTTCAAAAAACTTTTTCTATACTTTACTTTCATACTAATTGACACGTGATTTTTTTGTTTACAATTTAGTAGGTCACTAGCCAGATTTTTGAGAGTACCACATGCATTACTCGGGTAACGAGAAGTTGAAAAGTCTAACGCCGAAGGGTTGAGAGCAATTTCTAATTGCTGAGGGACTCAGCAAAGGGGACACGTTCAATTTTGAGCTGGTCAATCGTACCGGCCCTGTAGTTTTTAATATCTAACTTCTTCCATATTGATGTATCGTAGTTGGAACAAGATTATTATTTATGTATTTCGATATTTAATATTTAATTTATAATCTTCATGTTGGCTATATTATATTAATTTTATTTAACCTAACATATGCACAAAGTTCGAATAAAAGTTTCTGTAACAGAAGAAGAATAAAATATGGGGTATTGTGGCAATAAGTTTTGAACTAGAACATTTGTGTTGCGAAATTTGTTTTAAAGTAATTTTCAACTGTTGATCGGCTGCTTAATGGGCCAAAACTGTTAGGCCTACCAAAGTCCGCAAAGTCGCACATGAGTCGACAACTTGTCGTTTGATCCGACGTTGGTGTGACGTCGCCTGAGTCAAGGCAACCAAAATAATGGTTCAAAATAACGTCATTTTGTAACGATTATAAATAGGGGGACACTAAAAATCAGTTCAAGCATTCATTCACAAATTTGTCGCGAATTCCAATAGTCTCCAGCTTCCTCCTCATCTTCCCTACTCACGAAAAAGGTCTGTTCTTCCCCATCTCCTAACACCCAACTTTTCTAATTCTTATTTTACAGTGTCAGATCTGTGGTCTGTGAATGTGTTTTTATTTTTTGGCTATCTAGTTTTGTCTCTGGTTTTTGCGAGTGTGAGTTTTCTTTCAATTGAAACTTAGGTACAATGTTTTGGTCTGTTGCAATATGGGTTTTTCTTTAATATCATGTTGATTATGTTAAAATTTTCTTGTTATATATTTTTCTTCCCGTAGCAACATCTGATATAAGATATGTCGATAATGTTTCTGCCACAACTCGGTTTATGCAATTCTAGTGCAATGTCGCATCTTCTTATTTCTAGGGTCACCTTCAAATTGAACGAAATTTAACCGAAGTCGAAATATGACATTCAATTTTTCAATTATTTGGCATACGCGATTTAACTTTTGTTTTGGTCTTGTTTTTGGCTTAACCAGCCACTATGCGAGGTCGTTTATACATGTCGGTCATCCAAGTGGTTTGAGCCTAGATACACATGCGATGTCATTGTCGACGCCACACCTTGCAATTTTTAGGCTTGTTCGCACTTAACAATTTCCCTTTTCATGCAAGACTGATGGCTGGCGAAGGATCGTCTAATCCACCCTTTTTTTAGGTCTTCGACCAACGTACATATACATTTACAACCTAACAAATTTTCACACTTTATATATAACAACTAATTTTTTTGGTTTCTATATAGTTCCCGTGCAACGTCTTAACCCAGAGTCTGTTAATTTGTTCAACATCGACCATCATATGATGTATCTTGATAGCTCACATTTCCAATGCATTCTCAAGCAGCAGGACTTTGGAAAAAACCCCACTTTGGTAAAGCTTTTAATTAATTAAATTTTATTTGTTGATATTTGCATATATATATATATGAATATTACAAGTTTTAAAAAAAATTATCTCGGTACATCCCGTGTGAGATTTTATCACTCTTACCGACTGAGAATACTTTAGTAGTACTAAGGTGCTATGGGACAGAGTGACTTATGAAATACTCGGGGTAAGGTAAGGTCAAGGCCCTTTCTCCAAAGGTTTTGGATAATTCCTTAGGAGAAACAACCTATGCATCGGGGACAACTGTTCTTCGAGGTACTACGAGTTGGGGGCCATCGTCTTTAAGGTCATCATTGTCTGTGGTTATTGAGTTTATTTTATTTTCACTTATGTTGAAACTTAGACAACTTTTATTAGAATTTATGTAAAACTTGTATGGGTATTTTCATGATTGTTGTTTTTCAAATTACTTAACTATCTTATTTGAACATTATATAGTTCACTGTGTATATGTGCGATTTGATTTGTGCATGATTTTATAAAACCTTTTAATAATGCTACGATTTAAAACCATGGAACAAATGGTGCGAACGTTTACGAAAGTTAATTATCATTTTTATGGTGTTTGTAGCACAATGATTGCTAGCTACTGTAATGCCGCATTGTCCTGTTATGTATATATACCCCTGAATTAATCGTTATGATGGGATATCGGGAGAAGAGAGACACCGAAACAGGGAGAGAGACACCGAAACGAGGAGAAAGGCACGCCAATCATCTTTTGTGTTTGTTTTTTCTAACACCATCAAATTCTTTACTTTCACATACCAGCGACTTCGGTACACAGTCGGAACACATGTCGGTACAAACAACATTTAATGCAAAATCAGTACGTGTGTGAATACAACATGTGTGATGTCGCACTTTCCTCGATAACATTATTTACTTTGATTTTGTAACTGTTGTGCGAAATGGAGAAAGAACAGAAAATATGAACGAAATTAACAAGGCACAAGATTTACGTGGTTCACCAATCCACGGGAGACAGATTCACTATAATAGGTAGCAAGTTACAGACGCCAAGAAATTGGCCATATTTCTACCTATCTAAGTGCGGAACAAAATTGGAGTTTACAGAGAGAGACACTTTATATGCTGTCTCCACTAAACCCTAACAAACTGGACCAAAATGCAATTCGGCCCAAATCAACAGCAGTCCAATAAAGAGACAAGCTATACCGTCGGACCGGGGGCGTCTCCGCCCCCCCGGACTCCCAGGCCAAGGTCGCACAAGCGGCTATTACAGTATTCAAGGCATACCAACAGTAACCTTTTAATTTGGTTCATAAAAGAACCAAAGTTAAAAAGTAATTATTTACCTCGTTTTTTTTATAACGGAGGTAAATGATATCTTTTACTTCGGAAAAAAGTAATTGAGGCAAAATAAATTTTTACCTCGGTTATTTGGTGTTAACAAAAAAATCGAGGTAAAAGGGGTGAAGTAATAGGTGTCTTCTCTTGCACTGTTGATTGGTTTTTCTAAGCTACAAATTGAAAGACAAAACAACTATCAAAGTAAAGTAAGTGTGCTATCATGCAACAAGCTACTATAAAGACGGTAAAATCATAATTAACCAAGCCTTGGGGGCAATTGAATCCCACTTCCAAACTTCTTATAGGTCATAGACTCATTCATTCATTCATTCATTCATTCACATTAATTGTCTATGAGGAATGTTATCACTTCTCTTTTGAAGATCAACATTCATTTCTTTTTAATAGTAATTTGCAAAAATGTTAAACGACCATTTGCAACCTTCATTGATAAGCACTTTAGACAAACAATGCCTAAGGTATTTCATCAATGGCATTGTACATGAAGAACCATAAATTTGATAACAATAACAAGCATTTTACCAAATGCCTAGCCATTTAACCTAATAAAGCATTCATTAGACTAAACCTAGAACAAACAACATTCAAGAATTAACATTTCCTTGCTACCTCAAGACAAATATGATAACAAACCACATTAACATACTCATCTAGCATGATTAACATTGTTTACTCAACAAGAAGTTCTAATTCTATGTTGTTAGATTTTCATGCCAAAAGTGATAAGAAATTGTTCACTTCTCTAACACTCTAACAGTTAATTATACAAACCTTTCATATTCTCAAACAGCCCATAACAGAAATGAAGTAAAAATCAACATTAATGGCATAATAAATGCTCATAAAAGAGTAAAATATAGTCTTATTACATGGGTTTGGAAACTTCAATATATTGCTCCAAAGGGATAAGTTTAGCTACTAGAACTCATACTAAATATCCAAAGCAAATAAAACATAAATCAAAGATGAAACTAGATGAAAAACTAAAGAAAACTAGGGTTTCCAAAGTCTGAAATTGGGAAGAAGAAGAGAGGAAAAAGAGAGAATTAAGCGTGCTATTTATAGTACAAGAAAAAGGACAAGAGATTCTAGCCACTCGTCTGTCGCAACTCGTGACCAAGGTGTCGCGACTCGCGAAGAGTACCAAAAATGGAATTTTCTTTTTTCTTTTTTCTTCCTATTTTCTAGCTTCTTCTCCACTTTACTTATCTTCAAGTCTTCAAAAGATGAATGTCACGGTCTTCAACGGTTTTCGATCTTCAAGTCTCGATGTTATTTCCCCGTCACACAAAATACACTAGAAAATTCATAAGAGCGTAAAAGTCACTCTTAGCTCTCCTAAGAGAATTTCAAGGTAGAACACAAGCACTAGATGACAAAAGAGCACAAAAATGAATCCAAAAGGTCCCAAAATATGCACATAAAATGGACACATCAATAAGAATGGTAGAAGATATTTGAAGTTTATTCGCAAGGATGGTAGTAGACGGAATGTCACACGCTTAATCATGGTAGTAGATCGAATGAGCCAAAGAGAAATAGTTGAAGCCGGGAAGATCAAGAAGAGTGGCACGACCAAGCCCTTCAGTACGACCCATACTAGCCAAAATTACATAGCGGCTAAGTATAGGTGTGGGCCGTATCCATTTGCATGGCCCGTGTAAACTAGGAGGACCGTGCGGCCAAGGGCTAGCGAGGGCTATGCCATTTACACGGCGTGTGCGCCTTCAAGATCATAATCGAAGACCTAGTCTGTGCCCTGCAACGATATACACATCCACGCCATTAGAAGACGAAGAATTAAGCTCGGGTTCCAGACCCACAAGGATCTACACGGGCCGCGCCACTCAGACAGCCAAATGACTCTCGTAGCCGGCAGGCCACACGAATTTGTGTAGCCGTGATACTAAGTTGGCCGAGAAACCTTGCCTGGTCAGCGGTCCGTGCACTTTTGCACAAGCCTTGCCACACAGACAATGTTCAATTGCACGGCTCGTGTTGACGCAACAGCCTAGGATTTTTCTAGTTTTGGGCATCTTTAAGGCTTATTTCCTACCTACTACATAAGAAGGCTTAATCTACTATGGTTTAGTAGTTACAAAGAGAGTGAGCATTATTTGTAATTTTTATTCTCTTAGTTTCTAATTGTAGGTAGAGAGAGAAAGGGTATAACACTTCTCTCTTCATTTGGTATTTCCTAGTTTTGCCCAAGGGCATTGAATCCAATGATTGTATTGGGTTCAATGCTTAGGGAGTAGTTAATTTACTTGGGGATCTAATTTGTATTCATAATTTGATAGAGATTTGGTAAGATTCCAGGTCTCCTTATCCTTTTAGTTTATGAATACCATGCTTGATTTAATCTTTACGTTCTTATGAAAAGCATGCTAGATATCCCATGATACACAATAGTTATGTGTTTCTTGTATGGTGCTAGGCTTGTTTTCCCCATGGGAGTGTCCGGTTATGATATGCGGGATCGTGAGTTCTTGGATATCTGAGTGTATGCACATATGGCGTGTGCACCGAATCCACATGAGTGTATGCCTAATTTTGACTGGAATACTTTACCCCGATAGATAAGGCATTATATTTTGTAGCAACCAGGGTTGTAGGGTAGAGACCATTGTCATTTCAACCCTAGAGTCTTCATGAGATGTCAATCCTTTTGCCTCTATAGGTCTAGTGGAGGCCCATGATAATTATTAATGGGGGAAGAGGAGTGCAGATCGGTTGGACCACATAACACATTTTCCCTAATTACGGAGGTTGTGTTGATAGAATAGACATGGGCATCTTTGTGTGGCAGACATTGGGAAGTGTTGACTTTCAACCACATTATGTGACAGAGACATTGGATAGGTTTATACGTCTTGTATTTGATAGAATCTAGGATCAAAGTATTCTACCGGTCATGTTACGCAAATATCCCCATGGCCTCGTTTAATATAGTTTGCTCTTCTGATTTACATGCTTAGTAGTTTTTAGACGCGACACTAGCTATTCCTGATGCACAATCGGAATAACATTCGATTGTGAGTCTTGTGTAATTAGCTCTTGAATCCTAGCATATCTGTGGGCGACCCCGGACTTGCCACTAGCTACTCTTAGTTTGTTAGTAGTGAGTATGGGAGCACCATTATAAATTCTATGTTTGATCTCCCAACGCTCCGTGGATTAATTCTCCCACAGGTTAACGACCCCGCGGAGTGCGGATCAATGTGCGACACTGAACACTTTGATACTGAAATTAGGCTTCCATGGACATCTAGTGTAACTGATAATGAACAACATGAGCCCAGCCTAGTTCTCCATCTTAATAAACGGAACACCTTGTGATTTTTTCAATCAAACTAAAGGATTATAACAAGGTGATCTATTATCAGCATTCATCTTTAATCCGCTAACATACTTACTTACAAAAAATCTCAGAATCAAATTTAATAATGGAAACATTAAAAAATTTAAAACTCCATGTCATGCTAACTTAATTAACCAATTATCTTTTGCAAATGAAACGGTTGTATTCCTGAAGGGTACAAACAAATCACTGAAAAACTTAATGAACTTTCTAAAAATATACCAACTGGTAACAAGCCAAAGAGTCAACATTCAATATTGCGCCTACTACGTAGGGAAACTAAGTGAAAATAAAAATAAATAAAATATATCACTGGGATGAATCAAAGTTCCTTACCCTTTTCATACATTGGTATAATAGTTTTCAGAGGCAGGAAACTGAACTTGCACTTTAACAAATTCTTATGGAAATACCGTCTTATAGAAAGGTAAAACGTTTTAGTTACAATATAAAAAATTTATTATGCAACATTTAAGAGTGATAGGTTTATAACCCAATTAATACAACCCAAAAATTTTATTTTGATTTCTTCAAATTTACAGTTTAAACCTTGGTATTTCCATAACTTATAGAAAAACCGTCTTTCAAGAGATGGAATCTTTAAAATATTATTAATATATTCAATAAACCGTAAAATCAGCGAGTGGAAAAATCAATGGCTATTAAGTGAGGGAAAACTGATACTAATCAATCATGTCCTAATATTAATGCCACAACACATATGGGCTATTACAGCCCCAACTAAATATACTATTCCAAAACTGGAATCAATATCAGTAACTTTTTATGTGGACCTCAGATTAGGGAACAAAGAAACATTGGGTCTCATGAGAAAGAATGATTTATCCCCTGGTATTTGTACGCTTTCTTAGAATAATTAAGACCCATTTTTATGTTGCTTTGTTGGTGGATAGTTGTAATATTAGGTGTTTTACATGATGGGTGGTTAGAATCACCTTGTGTCCTTATTTGTCCTAATTTCCATATTTTGTAAGCATTTAGTGACATGTTTATCTCTGTGATTTGGTCAATTTCTAATTGTTCTGTGAGATTATTTAGAGACCATCATGGAGAAAGCCATTGCAATAATGATAGAAAAAGAAAGGTCACTCACAAATGGTAGAAGCTAGAGTGATGAAAGAAAGCAAAGTAGCGGGTGGAGGGTTGATTTGAGCTTGGAAAATGATCCTAGATGAACTAGTTTCCATGGATAGAATGATTGGATCCATCTTTGCAATTACTATAAAATCCACTATAAAAATTCTCAAAATAGATCAGCAGTTCACCTATAGTGACGAAAACAAGTTGGGCTGAAACTGAACGGTCTGTAAAAGTACACATAGTCCATCCCCTGGATCATATAAACATGCGGTCCATCCCACGTGAACCATAAATCAGTGTGTTTCAATGGCACATACTGTGCCACGATTACACGGTCTGTGCCATGCACTTTTAAAACGCTCGTTTGTTTGGCTTTCCCCCTCTTTTCTCTCTTGCACCTATAAAAAGCCTTCTTCTTCCTCTTTTTAATGGGGAGCCCGACTTGGACCTCCAAAAACCTAGTTATTCTTCATGTTTTCTTAGTTTTTACATCTGTTCCATGGATTTATTTAGATTTGTTTTGGATTTTCATTATTTGGCTTAGATGTATTAGATTTATTATTTGGATCTTTCATAAACATGTTTAGCTATGATTTGGGAGATTCCTAGATTCATTATCACGCTTAAATTCTTCCTACATGGAGTATATGATTTTATTATCCTTCTTAATTTGTATTTTATGCTTATGCTTATATTTGTGGTAAGATTGATATTGGGATGTACACTTAGTTAATTTCTTTGCATGATTTAGTGCTAGACTTGGGAATGAACCAGCAAGTATTTCGTCTTTACGTCGATTAGGTCGAAGGATGTAATCATGATGTCATGGAAAGTTGACACAAGTACCTTGGATTAGATTAGATGTAATTTTGTGTTGGAGGCTACTTGGTGAATGGGTTGGGTAATGTTATTGACTCAATTGATGCCGTAAGATAATACCCGAAGGTCATGTCTCTTATTTGTAGAAACTAGATGAGGAATGCCCCTAGAGTTATCATGAGGTACTAATGTCCTGAGTGACACAAGATGGGTTTAAGACGAGTATTCAAGGTTTGGGCTCCCAATAATCTAGGCAACTCCCGGGATTAGTTTGTTGCATGTGTCCACGAGTTTATTAACCTCGGGAGGGAGGCTAGAGGTTGTAGTGAAAGTGCACCCTTAACTATAACCGGAGGAGTTAAGAGTTTGAGGTTGGGGTAGAATCGAGGTGTGACAAGCAGGGGAAGTTCTTAGGGAGTCAAAATCTCCCCATCGTGTGATAAACCATTAGATAGATAATAAGTATTATATGTGAATAGGAGAAAAGGATCAAATATAACCCTTAAACATGTGATGCAAATTCCCCCAAATCCTTTATTACTATTTCTATCTCGTACTTATAGTAGCATGCTTGTAGTATATAGTTTAACTATTTCAACAAAAAAAACCCTCATTTTTTGTTCTCCCGACACATACATAGAGTGACGCCTGGGTGTGAAATTTGTGAAACTATATTTTAAACCCTTAAACCTCTGTGGACGACAACCTATCTTATCACTATCTACTTTTTAGTAGTTAGGAGCTAAGTAGCACCGGTACGATTCTGGGTACGGGTACGAGATTCGATAAATTGAAAATTAGGGGGTACGGGTACGAAATAGGTACGATTATAAATAAAAATTAAAAATATATATTAATATTATTAATAATAATTAATCATTTCTAAATCAAAGATAATATAATTTTATATTGTAAACAATTTAAAGTAAATTAAAATATCCAAATGTAGTTTAAACTTAATATTTATCATAATAATATCATAATAATTAGCAAATAAACTACATCACAAGATTATAATTCGATGTCTTAAACAATAAGATTAAAATAAGCAAACACCAAATATAATTCATCATCCAAATCAACGAAAAACATAACAATAAGCATTAAAATTGAATGAAAAATATCAATCTTCAACCATAAAATCTTTCTTCAAGTCCGGCGAACGAAGGATTTTTCTCTATTTTTCAACTTTTAATTTTTTTTATTATTTATAATTTTAATTTCAATTATTTATTCAGAATTAATGGGGTACAACGTACCCCAAACCGTACCCTCCATCTTGACCGTACCCCTGACCGTACCCGTGCCCGATCAAAATACCCGAAAAGTCAAACCGTACCGGGGACGTCCCCAGACCGAATCCGCATCGAATCCGTATCCGGTACGTACCCGGTACGGGTACAATGACCCATTTACCGTACCCGGGTATCAGAGCTTCTCCATTTGCTTCATAATTTTTCCCGCCGGAGAAGCAAATTCAATGGGCACCTGAACCATTGCTGGGCTAAGTGGATCTGTGACCGAGATAATTTGCTGCTTCGGTGGAGAACTCGGGTGCACCACGACCATATCCGAGTTATTTTCCAGCAGTGGTTGGTTCAACTCCACACTCTCCTCCTCCGAGTGCTGCTCCTCCAGTTCTTCAATTCACGGTGTCTTCGCCATTTTCTGATCCGGTATAGCATCCCTCCTTGATTCCGATTTGTCATAAAAGATCACAAGGTTACCACGGAACTTGTCTGGTATCCCTTCTAAGCTTGGTCTCCAGACCGGGACTTTGACAAACCTCGGCTGTGGTGGTTTTTTGAGCACAAGTTGCTCACGTCGGTCTCGAATCATAGTTTTCGATTGTGGCACCACACCATTAATTGACAGCATAAAAGAGTTTATTGTTTTTGCCATAGCATTAGCATCAAAGTTGATGTTTACTGCATGCAAATTTGCATGCAGATCTCTCCAGTTATCATTCGGCGTTGGCATATTTTAATTAACCCTCCTCACAATCTCCCCTCCAGGCATGTCCTCAATTTTTCCCTCATCAACTTGATTCTATTCCTGCACTTGACCTGGGTACACATTTGGTCGATATCTACCTGTGTTGCGAGCTTGCTCCTGATTTGCAGGCCGGCCCTAACTATTTAGTGGTTTAAGCAAATTAGAAATATAGGACCCATATATAGCATTTTTTTTTTTTTAAGTGAAGACCACTTTCGTGGGGGAATTCATAGGCACCCTAAACCTTATAATATCCGCTGCAAGTTAATCTTTAAAAAACATTCAAATAATTTGAACAAGCGTGTCAATTAGCCTAAGAACGATGATTTGAATGTCATCAAAAGATAACCCCCAATATTGAGGTGCTCCCAAGTAGTGTGAACTTCACCCCCTATGTCGAACGCAGCCTTGGCCGAACCTCAAGATGTGGGAAATGAAGACTATATGAATACAACTTCATCCAAAAGTGAACCGTTTAGGTTTGAATTTGTCAAAAATGTTTGATAGGATCCAGTAGCCACTGTCTGCAGATCAGTGATGGAATGGTAATTGACCTTGATGGTCAGATTCTGTAGTTTGCTTGCCTTTTGCTTGCTAGACTCTGATGTTGGTCACTCCATCCCTGTCAAGCTTGACAAGTCCTTTCCCCACTTGAGTGAGAGCTTGATTTCCAAATGCTCCTTCCGTACACGTGGTTCTCCTTCTCCTAGCCAATTGGTCTGCAATTTTATTTTCCACCCTGCAACAAAAACAAATTTGAGTATCATAAGATTGTAATTGAAGCGATGTATGGTATGCCTTCCATGGTCCATTTTCTGGATCTAATATAGCACCGATGGCTAAACTACAATCTGTTTCAAATGTAGCCATGGTTGGATTGATATTCATCTGCAACACAAGA
>JAULKM010134527.1:0-19019 GCA_032355605.1 Rubia tinctorum
ATCCCTCTTCTTTGTGGACGACCCCGACTTGCCAACTATCTACTTAGTTGTAATTAGTGAGCATATTGGGCTTAAAATAGTATCTTTGAGAGGTACGGCGATGACCTCCCAAACTTCCTTTAATTTCTCTTTTGTTTGTGGGGGTATTATTTTTCCCATTGCCACCGTCCCTTATGATTGAATAGTCATCAGTCTGGTGTCCAACGGTCTAATTTCTCCACTTATCGAGGCCATCCTACCCCCCTCTTTTCGCTTCTTTTTAGGCTATTGCCAAAAAACTCCTTGCTGCAGCCTGACCCCCCCTGATCACTGCTATCCCCATTCTTGTAGGGAACTTTCTTGGTAAGTGATAGGGGGACTGTATGGCTTGCACCTGGAACATCCACGGGGTTCCTAGTATGATATTGTAGGGGGGGCATGGCGTTGATCACATCGAAACTGTAATCTTCCGTGACCTCTTCGTCTCCGCCTGCCACCTTAACTGGGAAGGTTATCACACCCAAGGGGAGCATCATTTTCCCAGTAAAACCAGACAATGGTGAAGTGGTTCTCCTCATACTTTCACGTTCGAGGCCCATGTAATCAAAGCATTTTGCGAACATTACTTCCACTCCGCTGCCATCGTCCATGAACACTCTCTTGACGTAGAAATTTCTCATTGCAACATTGATCACAATCAGATTTTTATGGAGGGTTCGACTAGGCACCGGGTCTGGTTATGAAACGCTATCCAGGAGGGTTCCTTAGAAGTCAGGTAGCGGGATTGTGCTTTTATGATGGTGTTCGAGGACTGGTTTCTCACCACACCATTGATGAATTTAATTACTGTTGGCCCATTCGCCACGATTTCTGTCCGCCCGAGCTTCCCGGTCGGGTCTTTCATTTTCTCTTTGTTGACTTCCAACTTAATCATCGTTGTTTTCCTGCTGTTCTAGACCAACATGGTTGGAGCCCTTTTCGTAGGCCTTCCAGTGGTGTTTTTCATTTTTGTTCTAGGAGCTCTCTCCCCTTGGTCTTTCGACGCAGCTCGGGATGAAGCTTTGTCTTGCACATCTGTCAATTTCCCTTTTTAAGTGGATGAATTCAATTGTGTTATAGCTCCTCTCTTTGTAGTGATTTCAGTATTTCTTTGTGTCATGGCTCCTCTCTTTCCAGGAAAATACTTTCTAGTAGGGGGGCCCGGAACAATCCCTTATGGATGGAGTGAATCTCCATGTGGGTCTTGGTTAGTATGATGTAGCCCTCGAAGCCTTTATTCGAGGCTTCTGACTATCTTAGCCTTTGATCTGAGGTCTTGGAATTTTTCTCGCCTCACCTGTTCCCCTCTCTCTTTCCCTTTGTAGCCTCCTCGATGTTCGAGTATTGCTCAACGATTTCTTACAACTGCTGCATGATTTCTTGTTTCTTCGAGACCAGTTTTTTGTATAGGTCGAGGTTGGACCTTCCGTTCATGTAACCTAGGATCACCGCGTTCTCAGTGCGATTGATTACACTGAGACTCTCTTCCACATATCGATGATAGAATGCCTTCGTTGATTCACCAGGACTCTACTTGCTTTGATAGATCTCAATCAAGGTTTTTGTGAATCTCTTCTTTTGGAATAATTAGCTCAGCAAGGCCCTTTCGAAATCTCTGTCGAAGTGCAACGACCCCTTGGTTAAGTTTTTAAACCACTCTTAAGCTTTTCCTCTAAGGTAACTTCCCACCAGCTTACACGTTAATTGTTCGTTGAAATTTCTCGAATTCATTAGACTGAGAAATGTCTATATGAACTCACGAGGGTCAGTGTTCCTGCTATATGTGTGAAGCCGCTTGGGTTACTTTACATCGATGGGCTATCAAGTTTCCATAATTACAGAATTGAAGGGGGAGACTGTCATTTGGCCAGAAGGCCGATCAATCAATCCAGTGCCCTCATGAGGGCATCACTTGACTTACCTCATAGTTGCGGGTCTCCGTATAGACTTGTCAAGAAGAAAGCATCCATACTGGGGATTTGGTGTATCTAGATCGAGGGCATGTACCTTGGTCATAGTCCTCCTATAGCAGAGCCATGATACAGCTTCTGCTACTTCTGGTGGTAAAGGTCATACGGAGGGATCCCAGGTTGAGGCCATGAATAGGTTTGGTTTTCATAACCCGGGTGACTCCTCATTAGACAGACTCCCGGATGAGGGATTACCTGATTTGGAATATAAGGGGCCAAAATAGGCATCGAATACACCATCGTCTGACCTAAACTGGGGAACGTCCATTGAGGTTGAACTTGGGCCCCTATCTCCATGTTAGCTAGGTAGGATACCCTTAGGCTGGTCTGTAGTTGTAATCTTGGATACACTATTGGGGCCATCGAGAAAGGGGTGCCACCTGCTACTTGATCATTCTTTGGTAGAGCATCGGGGTCTACCTGATAGACAGCCAACCAAAATTTCTGAGTCAGCTGGGCCAGATCTTGCTGGTGCATGGGAGGTACACTATTCGTGCCTCGGGTGGTTCGGGTAGTGCCTATAGCCTCTTCTACCTGGGAGTCTTCCGAGGCCTCCGTAAATTTTTTTCTCATCCTCCCATTGCTGATACGCTTGGCTCTATGAGGCAGGGGCTCTGGTTCTCCCTATCCAGGGTTCGACATTAACCACCATTCGTCTGGAGGGCATAACAGTCTCAATACAAGACCCTTCTGGCTACCATCACTGGGAACTAGTCCATAATTCCCACTGGAGGTCTTTTCCCGGTGCATCTTCTTGCTTTTCTCCCCTTTTCCCTGATAAGGAGACTGCACTTCTTCTCTGGCGTCTAAGGTTCTACTTTTACCTCGTTCAATTCTGTGGAATGTGCTTACTGTAGAAGCAGTTATGAACAGCGAAATAGCACAGATCTAAGAAACGGTCCCACTTGGCATGCCAACTTGTTACGCCCCAAATTGTCGTCGCCGCCATATGCACCGTTGCTTTGGCTGGAATCTTCAAGACAAATCCTCTGGAGTTTTTTGGGGAAAGATTCTCCGACGATCAAGTCAAAAAGTGTATGTGTAATTAGGAATGAATAGTTGAGTATATAATGTTACATGTCTCCTTAATATAGGATAGTAGATAGGCAAACTCTTTTGTTTTCTTATGTTGCAAGTACTAAAATCTTTCCTGGGCCAGCCCAATGGTTATTACCCAAAGGTTATTACAATGTGGATAAAATAGAGTAACCTTGGGTGGATATGCTAGGTATTTAGGGCCCAACATGAATACGCGTTATCACCTACAAACAAGAATTTGTAGTATGTATATTGTCCTTGCAAAAAGTGTCGAAACACCACAATTCATGAAGATCCAACTGGTTTGAAGGATAACTTATTCATACATGGTTTTGATCCAACATACACAATTTGGTTTTGGCAATGGGCAGAATGTGAATGAGTATACGAGAAATGATGTATAGGTCGACAAATATGATAGGTTGGATGAGTTGGTTGTGGAGGTTGTGAAGAACTACAATGACAATCCAAAAAGGCTTTCGGCCTTGCATGGATATGATGAGACTCTTTTATATAACCGGTGCCTCGAAGGAATAACAACATTGAAGGTTACGTTGCAGTTAATGATTGTAAAAATAAGTTTTCTTATAGTGATGTTGGGTTCTCCTGGTTGTTGAAAATATTGAAAGAAATTTTTCTAGTTGCCAATAGACTACTAGATGCGGTATATGAGGTGAAGAAGGTACAATGTTAGATGTGCGTGGATTATGAAAAGATCCATGCTTTTCAGAAAGACAGTATCTTGTATCCGGGAGATCATTTGAACGCAAAAGAATGTCCAAAATGTAATAATCCAAGGTTCAAATTAAAGGTGGATGGGGATAGAGACATTGGGAATCAGCAAACGAAGAAGGTTCTTACAAAGGTTGTGTATATCTGCCTAATATTCCCCGCATGAGAAGATTGTTTGACGATCCCGAGGATGTAAGGAATATGAGTTGGTACGCGAATTGTTCTGTGGTTTATCCTGATGTCATTATCCATCTAGCTGATGGTAATTAGAAAAGAAATGGATGTTGCCTTTCCCAGATTTGGAAATGAGCCATGTAATTTGAGGCTTGGTTTGTGCAAGGATAGAATAAACATGTTTGGTAATATGTTAGAAATTATAGTTCAGGGCCAGAGATGGTAATGATTTACAACTTGCCCCAATGGTTGTGTATGAAAAGGAAGTACATTATATTGTCTCTTACAATCTCAAGTCTGAAGAAACCTGGAAATGACATTGTTGTGTACCCATCCCTCTTGGTAGATGATTTTAAACTCCGGATCCCTGAATGAGGATGTATTATGGGTTTCGCAATGAGTGGTTTGAATTTCAGGCCATGTTGTTTTGCACCGTGAATGACTTTCCCACAAATGAAAACTTGTCTTGCTACTTAGTAAAAGGTGACAGGGCATTGCCCCATTTGTTTAAAAGGAAACCGATTATTATCAGTTGAGGAACAAATACAAGAAAGTGTATCTCGAGTACCGTGGATGGCTTCCACCAAGTCACCAGTGGAGTAATCTGCGCACCAGATTCAATGACAATCACTACAAGAAACAACACTTATTACCTCAGTTATAAAAGGTTTTTACCTCGGTTTTTAGTCATAAAAACGAAGGTAAATCTTGCCGAAGAAAAAAGTGTATTTTACACCTCTATTCATAACCGAGGTAAAAAATATCTTTTACCTCAGTTTTTTGAGCGATATCGGCAGGTTTTAAATGCGACGTCGCTCATAGCACTGAGGCCAAAAATAGAATACCAAAGCTCAAACCGAGAGGGATATAATATACTTCCTTTAAAATCATAACAATGTCATTTCAGCACGACGTCATTCGTGAAGGTCAGGTGTATAGTTATGATGTGTAGCGAACATGCAAGAAAGTTTGGGCCATAGTGTACCTATCACAAAGTTTCTTCATATACAACCTGTAAATAATTTAGGCCCGTACAATTAAACCGTTCGTGTCTAAATCAGAACATCTTTGACCTGGCAATGTGAATTAGATTAGGGTATCTTTAAATTTGAATTTCAACTTCTCCCACATTCGTGAAGGAACCTAATCAAAAATAAATAAAAATTTCACCCGTAGTCCCAAAAGTGATTCCAAACCTTTGCCATACTCAGTCAAACTTAAAATCCTTGAAAATGACAAATAAATAGGCATGATCCCACGGAGACTTCCCAACCAAGATCTTCCAATTAACCTTTACATACTTATAAGTAACCATCCATAATTTACCCCAAACCACGTACTAGAGCTTATAAAAAATTGATGCCCAAAATTTCACAATCTTATTAATTCATAAAAATGCAAGGATGTGTAATTTTGTGTGATTCCATGTGGTGAAAATTATCGTCTTTCTAGCGCTAATCGTAACGTTACTAATGGAATTAATACTAATAAAAATGATGGACGAATACCCAGTTTTGAGTAGTCGTGTACCAATTGAGGTGAGTGATATTTTATTTTGAACGTAAATTCTTTAACATTCTAAATTAATTATTACTAATTTCATTGACCAAATGCAGATTTGTAGCGATTCAGATGAGGACTGTGTGCAGACTTCATTCGGCGATATCATACCGCATTTAGTACATACGTTAACCCAGACGAATTTCGGTTCAATTTTGATTTTAGTAAGTGCTTACCTTTTACAAATATATTATATTTTAAATTAATTTTTTCTCTAGTTTATTTTCATATATACTAACTCTGGTTTTCTGTTTATAATTTAGTACATCCACATCCATATTGAGCCACTCCTACCAAAGTTTAAGACGCCTGTTGAGAGTATCACATGCACTACTCGGGAAACAGTAGGCTAAAAACGCTGACCCCAAAGGGTTTTAGCAAGTTCCTTCATGGAGTGGACCTGAAGGTTGGGGACACGCTCAAGTTTGAGCTGGTTGATGGTTTTGCGCCCATTGTCACAATTTCATCATCCTAACCTATTAGTACATAGAATTAATAACAAATTATAACAAATATCAGTAACATTAAAACTATTTTGTTGAATATAATGTTTATCTATTTTAATATTCAATCTATTTGTTGAATGTTATTTAATGTTATTGAATCATTAATATTTAACCTACCAAATAAAACAAAAATTTTATCTTACGATCATACATAAAACTATAAAACAACTTGTGTGTAATGATTAATTTGTTTCAACAATTCTTAAAATTGAAAATATTTTTGTTCACTAATATTTTTAATATACTCAAATTGTTCACCGACTATTTCCTTTGGTGGTGGAGTGAAATTGTTTACACAACCAAAAAATGTTATGTTGTCATATTTTAGTATTTTAGGGATGAAATTATTCGTATTGGCCCTTGGCAGTCTCATTTGTTATGGTAGTGGGCTTAAATATTTCAGCCAACTTACTCCTGCGACGTCGCTACGGAATCGGTCGTTTGTCAACTCAAGTGATACATGTGCAACATCGCACCAACTGAGGCGGACAACACAACGTCCCAAAACAACGTTCTCTTGAAACAACTATAAATAAAGGGTCCCTTAGAATCAGTTTAACTTTATCATTTCAGGGTTTCCCGCGAATACCAAGAGTCTCTCCACCCCTTTCCTCTTCTCCTCTGACAAAAGTATGAATTTCTACTCTTGTTGTGCCTAAATATTTGCAACAGTTACTTCACCATGTTTAATCTATGCTTACTGTATGGGTTGTATTTTTGGTTTTCTAGTTCTTCCTCAGATTTATTATGGTGTTAAGTGTTCTTACATGTAAACCTAGGTACTATGTTCTAGTTTGTTTTACAACGCTTTTGTGTAATTTTGTCTTCTTAATGCATCATTTTTTCGAGATTCTATGGTTTTCTCATTGCTGTCTCTGATGCATGTCAAGTCGGTCTCTAGTAGCATGCACATTCGGTTGATGCTAGTGGTTTGTGACGTTGCACATTATTATTTCAAATTATGCATGAGATGGCGCAATTGTCTCGATTTATCGATCGGTAATACCGATGTCTCAATGACATCGTATGTAGGCATTTAAGTTAACTTTAAATTTCTTTCTGTGACCTCATTTCTGCGTCGGTCATGATGACTCACTGGTGACGTCGCTGGTACATGTCGACTTAGCCACTGGTTCTGAAAGACATGTTCCTGCGACACATGGCGGACATTGCACATTGTTTTTATAAGGCAAGTTTTCCGTAAAAAATTTCAATTTATATGCAGGATTAATGGCTGGTGAAAGATCCTCAAGTCACCATTTTTCAGGTATTTTACCATTTTACATATATATATATATATATTTACTAATACATATGTACACTTTATCAAGATTATTATTTTTGGTTTAATATAGTGCTCCGCACAACGGAGAAACCCCAAACCTGTTGGGTTCGAGCTTGAACAACATACAATGGCTCGTGATAGCATGTGTTTCCACTTCACTTTGAAGCAGCAAAATTTTGGGAAAATCCCAACTTTCGTAAGGACTAAAACTAGCCAATAAATAAAATAGTGAAATTATTTGATTTTCAATTAATACTATTTGTTTTTAATTGTACACATATATAATATATTCAAAGTGATTTTTTTTCTTCAGAATTAGTGCATCCTAAGGGAAATTGTATCACTTCTGCCGATTGAGAAAACCCCCGTTGTGCTGAGGTGCTACGGGACAAAGTGGCGCATGAAGTACTCGGGGTAAAGGAAGATCAAGCCCTTGTCCCCAAAGGGTTTCGCCGAACAACCTATGCATTGGGGATACCTCGTTGTTCGAGGTCATAGAAGTTTGAAGGCCGATCGTCTTCAAGGTTATCGTAATGCGAGCAGATTGATTTTAATGTAATTTCTATTCTAATATTGGATCTGAGACAACTATTATTAATATTCGAAGTTTAATGTAATAATTTGTAAGGATATTTTATTGATTATTTTTCTAATAATTTTAATACCTTATTTGAATTATATGTAATTGACTATATACGTGATTTGACCCGTGCATGATTTTTAAAACGATTTCCCACCGTACCATTTAACACCTTTTTCTACAATGTTTTAATTCAAAAACATTGGACAACTTCTTTTGTGGACAGAAATCAATCATTTTCATAAAATAAACTAATTGGGGTTGTCCAGGGACTTTCCTAAAAGTTACAATTTATAACCTCTAAATGCTTCCTAAATAAATTAGTAGATAGTAGCAAATCGGGGTTGTCCAGGGATTTTCCTAAGAATTCATGCATATAAAGATTGATACAAGACTAGATACACGTACACATATATAAATATTATAAAAGAAAGTAAAGAAGGGGTTTTTTTATTGGATTTTTTAAGTTATGAATTCAAAGACAAGGCAACTAGTAAAGCGAAATAAAGATGCAAAAAACATGCAACATGCTACTAGAAATAGAATAAAACACAAAGTACGGGACCTTGGGCCTAATTGATTTCCACTCCCAAGCCTCTTATCTATCCTTGAACCTACAACCTATTCTCTACTTTAACTACTTATTTTGAAGATAAATCTTCTACCCTTTATGATAGTAGTTTAAAAGAGTGAATTTGACATCTTTTTGTTAAACCTCACTAATGATCCCTTTTGTCGATAAATGGCTAAATATATCCCATTAATGGAATTAAGTAAGAAGAATCAACAATGTTGGTAACACTTATAATCATTATTCCAAATGTCTAAGTGTTCAACCAACCTATGCATTTACTTAGATTAATCAAGAACGTTCAACGTTTATAGACTTCTCCTATTTTTTATATAACAAACATGACAAAGAGTTCAATATTATCACATTCATCTTGCAATTACCAAATCATCAACCCAATTAGAAGCTGTAACAAATCCTCTTGGATTCCATATCAAAAGAGGGGAAGCTTAGCTACTTTCTACCACCCCTAACAAGTAATCATACAAGCATATATTATTCTCAAACATCCAATAACATTAATGATATCAACAACCCACATTAAAAGTTCATAAATGCACAATATCATAAGAATTAAATAGGTATAAATAGTTCTCAAGATATGAGAATGGAAGCCTTAATCAATTGCTCCCAATGCTAAGTTTAGCTACTAGAATTCACACTGAACATCCAAAGCAAATCAAACATGAAACAAAGATGTAACTATGTGAAAAGTAGAGGATAAAGTGTACTATTTATAGTACACGAAAAAGAATAACACATTCTCGCCACACACCGTCGCGACTCGCAAGCAATTCTTCGCGAGTCACGACGGAGCCCAGAAACAACATCTTGATTTTCTTTATTATTCTTGTCTTCTATTTTCCTCTCCACTTCACTTATCTTAAAATATTCAAGTCTTCAAAAGATGAACTTCATGGTATTTAACATTCTTTGGTCTTCAAGTCTCGATGTTATTGCCCCGTCACACAAAATTCACCAGAAAAAACATAAGAGCGTGAAAGTCGCTCTTAACTCTCCTAAGAAAATTCCAAGGTAAAACACAAGCTCTAGATAACAAAAGAGCACAAAAAAGAGTCCAAAAATTCCCAAAATATTGACATAAAATAGACACATCAAACCTTCCCACACTTGAAACTTACTCATCCTCGAGTAAGAAGATATTCAAGAACACAAAGAGATCCATATATTCACATCCTACACTAATATTCCCCAAAATCGATATCTCACAAAACTCTCAATATCATAAATCCCAAAATGAAGATAAAATGAGAATTATTTCATACACGACCCCAGTTTCTAAATCAAATCAAACATACCACCAAGGAAGTAAGCGATAGGATCATGCAATGATTGCTAATAAATTATCTCACGAAAGTATGCAACATATAGTGACAAACATCCATCATTATAGAAACTAACAATCAAAGTCACAATGATGTAGTCGACACACTACAATAATAAAAAAGCAACTATAAAGATGCAATAATGCGTATATATCCATACATGTAAAATCCAATCCCATTGCATTGCTAGATAAATCATGCCGCACTTATGTCCCATTTCACCAAGCTAGGTTATGCATTGTAACTCTCCAACCAATTGAGATAATCATATAGCCAAAAAATCACGTATGCAATTATCTAAAAGCACAATCATATCTTATCACCATGTTTAGCCAATATAAAAAAAAGTCTAAAATTCTCTCATTCATGACCAAAGCTAAACTAGTATAAGTATCATCTGTTAATTCCATACCAATATCAAGCTATATTCACCATGTCAACAATATAAATCCATACAACAAACATATCACAAAATATTCCCAAAAATCCTACAAATTCAAAAAATAAATCACCATATGCATCAATATCATGATTCAAGAACATAAAGGTGAAGAAATGTACCACATAGATGCGTAGGATTTTGATGGAAAGATTGAGCCCACAAAGAATTCTAGCCCCAATCACCCGAGTTTGCAAAATCCCTAAAACCTATGGTTTTGATTTCGCTAATGTTTGGTCGGATTTGGGTGTTTGTGGACTGGGAAAGGATTGGGAATGGAAGGAAGAATGATTTTTGGTCAATAAAGAAGGAGTTATGTGGCTAGAACAGTGGAGGAATGGTGGTCTTGGGTGGAGGACGGTGGAATGGGGGGAAAACTTTGAGGAGAAAGATGGGTTCCGCAACTTTTTAAACCCTTAAAACAGGCAGTGCGAGTCACAAAACCTTGGTCGCGACTCATGACCAAGAAGTCAAATGGGTTCTCAAAGTCAACCCTAACATTGTGACTCGCGACACAATGGTCGTGACTAACGAATAAGGAGAACAGAAAGCTATTTTTCATCCGAAAATTTCTGACGACTCACGACGTAATCATTGCAAGTCGCGATGTCCTGTTGTGTCTCGCAAAGAAGAAGAGTTGGGAGCCCAATTTTTTTAGAACTTTCTAATTTGGTCGCGACTTGCGATTATTTTGTCGCGACTCACGAAGAAGCTGAACTGGGAGTGGTAAAATCCCCCTATTCTTTGCGACTCCCGACATATACGTCGCGACTCATGACCAACAAACTCCCCAGTACTTAGCAAAATTTTCAAAATTACCAAATCTCAAAGATTTTCTCCCTTTATTCATGCCTTCTCTCCTTGATCCATCCAGTGTAATGCACTTAAATTTGCTACAAAATCATGGAAAAACACAACCTTGAAAATAACAAGATACAAAATAACAAAAAATAGCAAAAACCAAATTGAAACACCAAGTTTGCTTTACGTCGTTGGCACAACTTACATCCCTACATGGAATTATTCACCACATGGCCCAAAAAGATCAGTCTCCTTTCCTAGATCCGGGATGAAACATTTGGGATCAACATCATCCCCCAACAAAACTTGGTGCACATAGCTTAGGGCTTTTTCATGCTCCCTCAACATGCCTAATAACTCCTTTTCTTTGTTACACGATAATCTCAATTGAATGAGCATTCGGGGGTTTCTCTCCTTCTTCTCAGGATGAACATTTAAGAACTTTTGGTGCACTCTACCACCGAAGTCTTCTCATGAGAATGAGGGAAGCCCACTTTTATTTGCTTTCCCATTGACACATGATGGATTTTGGATGTTGCTTTCCCAAGAGAGTATTCATCATTGTTGTTTTCCTTCATGTTAGTACTAAAAATATTTGCAATCAAAGCATCATTTAAAACATCATCTATGGAAACATTCAAGGAGCTACCATCATTAGGCTTAAACACATCTTGCTCAAACACATCTTGCTCTATATTATCAACAACATTAATAGCTTGGCAAGAATGGTATCTACTAGGATGATCAATAAAATTATTAGTGTCAAATTCTACCTTCCACCCATTAAATTCCATGGTTAATGTTCCATTGTGCACATCGATTATTGTCCTTGAAGTATTTTAAAATTGTCTACCTAACAAAGTAGGTTTGGCCTGATTATTACTCTCCATATCAAGGACATAAAAATCGGTGGGGAATGTCAGAAAGTCCACTTTCATCAACACATATTTCACAATACCTTTTGGGTATGTGCTAGAGTGGTCGGCTGGTTGGATAACAACCCTCGTTTTGTGCAAACTGCATAGATTTAGACCCTCATATAAAGTATATGGTATTACATTAATTGAAGCACCTAAAAATAGCATGGTCTTTTAAACATCTTTTCCTCCTATCACACAAGGGATTGTAAACATCCACGGATTATCACATTTAGGAGGCAATTCATCATCAAAAGTGGCGGAGACATATACACTCTTTCCACTCTTATACTTACTCTTTTATTTTTGTTTCCTATTGACGACACACAATTCTTTGAGAAATTTAGCATACCTAGGAATTTAGTTTATAGTATTCAAGAGTGGAAAGACTTCTTAGATGTTCTTGTTGTCCTCATTTGTCCTCCTATCTTTCAAGGCTTCCAGAAATAGTGGTTCCCGCAAATAGATAGGAATCTCCACCACTTAGGTTTCGGGATTTGATCCCAGTCTTTGCACGAAGGTCTCCACCTCGATTCTTTCCCTCTACTCACCTTCTCATTGGCCAACTCTTCAGCCTTGTTTTAAACATTCTCCTCTTTCTCATGCACCCGCTCAACAACAACCTTGCCTTGGGGATTTTTCACTTCCTTTCCACTCCTCAATGAGATGGTAATCACATTTTGTATTTGAATGTGAATATACAAAAATATATAACGTAAAAAACTAATTTTTAATTTCTACATTTAGTATGTAATTTAACAAATGCAATATATAAAGTAAAAAATTATGGACCATCCATATGTTTATAGACAGTCCGCCTATGAGGACATTGCGTCATTAGCCTTCAACTTTTAATTTGAAGCATGCCTTCAGCTGTTAGCCGAATTTTGTGGCCCGTAAAACCTCTTGTAATATTATCGGTCCATATTTTTAACCTGCAAGTTGTTTCACAGAATTTTTTAAAATTGGAAGTTATAGGATTCGATCCAAGCACACTCTCGATTCCTTGGCTTAGATCTGTAAGGAAAAATAAGCCCCGAGTGTTTCAGGGGGAAACTTTCCAATGCCAAAATAAGTTTTGTCTGCCAAGTAAATGAATAGTGGATGAATGAAATAAATGACATACATGCGTATTTATACTACCTAAACTCCAGTAGTAATTGCATGTAACCTAATCCTTTTTCTTAACTCGTAAATAGTGTCAAGGCTGACTCATCAGACGAGGGGCCCAATTAGACTACTTTAAGCCTTGAGTTTTTCCAAGAGAGATGAGCCTGGTGGCCCAACGAAGTGTTGGTCTAACATATCATCAACAGTTGTTAATGTAAATTTAGATCATCAACTCATGTTGTACGCACTTGTCTTTGACAATTTATTTTAGACAAAGTCTTGTATAAGATGATTTCAGAGTGAAACCAAACATTAATGTGTAATTTAATGAAGTTAATTAGATATGGGTTCTAAATATAATTAAAGAAAGTTTGGGAGAGTAAGGAGAGATCTGGAGTGCATATATAATCTTTTTTTGGAGGTGCTATGCATATTTGATTGGGAAATTAATGATTCCGTGTCATAAGAGTCTTGCGGGTCAAGCTAGAATCCGGGTCAGAGAAATGAGGGATACACTTTTTCCTCCTTTCGCGCAATGCGCAGATTTTTACTACCATGCTTGATATTTCATTTTTAATACCTGCTTTTCAACCAAACATTGTGATGTTTTCCACAATCTTTTGTTTTCACTAAACCCACGTGGTTTAAAGTTACATTTTTATCTTTTATTGTAAATTTTCATTTCGTCCTTTCAAAAATTGATGTTGAGGTTTTTCCTGAATATTATATTTTTGGTATATATAGCCATTTCTGGCATTAACTTAGTATTTCCTACGTTGACTCACTATAAAATGACCAGCGTATTCTTTGTGACAAATCATGATATTCAGTTGACAATTTTACTCTTATAGTCCGTCGGACCGCCGCCGGACCACTGCTGCACTGTCGTCGCAACAAGTAGGGTTATATCAGCACATGATGAAACTAATAAGGTTATATCAGAATAATCCTAAAACTTATAGGGTTATATCGGCACATTCGTAAAAAGTCTAAGGTTAAAGGAAAGTGCATAGATAATCCTATTTTTTTAGTTTTAATTTTTTGGAAGGCCAAAATTGTATTTTCATGGAATTTCGGGTAAAGTTTATCGGAAAGGGTGATATTAGTAATTTCACCAATTATATAGGGTTATATTGGCACTTTCAACACTGGAAGGTTATATTGGCACTTATGTCAGTTATATGGGTTACAAAAGTATTTTTATCTATATTTTTATTTATTGCATCCTTTTATGTTTCAATGGTGCGTTAGTTTTTTAAATTTTTTAATACTGATATATTATGTTTTCCGATATCAGTTTCACGTTTTGATGGGACACTTGATGTTCTAAATTTTATGTGTACTTAAGTTTTTATTATGTGTTTTTAGTGTATTGGTATGATGTTTATCTATTCCAATTTTATTTGTATTATAATGCTTTTGATTTGATGTATATTTTAGTGTTTCTATTTTATGTTTCCACTACTTTTATTTTGATGTGTATTTTTAGTATTTTTATTTGATATGCATTTTTAGTGTTTTATATGTTGCTTAACTATTTTTAAAATAATATATTTTAGTGTATTTACTTGAAGTTTATTTTGATTTTTAACTAAAATATAGCGTATTTTATAGTGTTTTATTTTATGTTTAACTATTTTATTTTGATGTTTGTTTTAATTTTTTCATGTAATGTCCATCTGTGAAAATTTAGTTTATTTTAGAGTTAAATTTAAACTTTGAGGTTTAAATATTTTAAAATGATGAATTGCTAATGGTATGTGAAGTTTTAGAAATTAGGCCCAACACAAGACAAAGCCCAAAGATAAGGACCAAATTCATTAAATTGGATCCAACATTCAAATCGGATTTGCCCGAAATCACCCCCGTCGCCACTGGGAGACGTGCTAAACCCAACAAAAACACGCTTTCCAGGGCTACGAAATCGATGGTTTCAAAGTCAAGCGAAAACACTGTTCTTGTCCAGCGTCGTCGAGGGTTGCGAGCTCACGCGAAAAATGGCTCTTCTCCGACGCCATTGAGGGCTACGAGGTCGAGGGAAAACATGGTTCTTTCCCGGCTCTGTCGAGGCTGTGAAGTCGATGGCTAAAAAACGAATTTGTCAATCGTTGTGAGGGTTAAACCAAAAGAAAATGGGCTAAACCCGGTGATATGAATTTGAAGCCTAGGTGACAAATTCATCTTCTCGCCGTCAAAGATTCATCAACTTCCATCACAGGGACTACAACGCACAGGGACGACATTGAAGATACTTAGGATTTAGGAAGCATTTGAACGACGATGAAGAAGACGACGGAATAAGGCGACGCCGCCAAAGACGATGGAAGAAGACGAAGGTTTTTCTATTTTTTTGGCTATTTCAAAATAAGCCCCTAAACTTCTGTTAGGTAAATTTAGAACCATCTTATTATAATATTTTTTTATTTTTCCCTAAGTCACTGGTCTCCACTAAAAGAAACAACACCTTTTATCTTAATTTTTTACCACTGAAAACCTAGTAAAAATGGTAGCTGTAAAAACTGTAGTTTTTACCCTAGATCAAACCTGAGGTAAAAAGTAAGTTTCATCTCAATAATTTAGTAGTTAGACCAAAATCGAGTCCAAAAGAATGCCTACATAAGTTCAGTCAAGAATGGTTCTGAAAGCATGCCGACATTGGTCAACCAAAAATCGGAACCGAGAGGGGACCGACGCCCGTTCACTGTGATCTAAACCTAAAATCTTGTGTTAACCAATGCGTCTAACACATTTGTTAGTATGTTTTAAATGGTTGATTGCTAGGTTTAGTTTGATTTACATCACAGGGGGTTTAGATAGCCTTTGTTTGGTTTCTTGTCTAAATCCATAGTTTTGTAGAATTATTTTGACCTAATGGATGTTATGTCCTTACGAGCATCTAGATCCTATTTTGTGAGTTTCATTGTAGATTGCTCATAAGAAATTCATAGTAGAAGGTTATTCGCAAGGATGATAGTAGATAGTAGAAGGTCATTCGAAAGGATGGTAGTAGATCAAAGGCCACATGCTTAATCGTGGTAGAAGATGGGAATACGCTAAGAAGAAGGAAGTTAAAGCTCAAAAAAAATTAGAAGACTGGCACCGATGTGAAGTATTGTATGGCCTGTGCCAACCAAAACTGGTGGTGCCTAAGTAAATTGCACAGGTCACAATGTATTGCACGACCTGTGCAGGTCAATCATCTCATGCGGCTAAGTATTTAACAGGTCTATCATCTGAACACCAGCCCATGTCCCGTGCAGCTTGCCTTTTTGGGCCTCTTTGAAAGTCCATTTCCTATTTACTATATACAGGGAACTATATCTGCTAGGGTTTAAGTTTGGATAGTTTATTTTTCATTCTTCTAGTTTTTCTAAGAGTAGGTAGAGAGAAAAAGAGAATAATCCTTCTCTCCTAGTTTAATCTTCCTAGTTTCACCCAAAGCCATTGAATCCAATTGAAAGATTGGGCTCAATGCCCCGAGAGTATTTATTTTTCTTGGCGATTTAAATTAGTATTCATGATTTGGTAGATATTTTGTTAGATTCTATATCACCCTATTCTTTTATGTTTATGAATATCATGTTTACGTATTCTTTATATTCTTTCTAAATATATGTTACACATTCTTAGATTGGCATACACCGTAGTTTTTGTTTCATGTAATTGCAAGGCTTGGTTTGTGCCTGCTCAGGTAATAAGGGGATATGTTAGTCCTCGGGTGCATGGGTGTATGCGTGTATGCCGTGAGCACCATTCTGATGACCGTACACTAGCCTGACTAGAAAATAGCACCCTGATAGGTTAGGACATGATAGTTTGCAGCAACTAGGGTTATGTTATAGCAAACATCGTTGCTTCAACCTTAGAGTCATCATGAGATAAAAATCCCTTTGCTTTCATAGGCCTAGGAAGAAATATTCATATTTAAGGCCCGAGATGTAATTCTTTACGGGTTAGAGGAGCACATAACGGCAAAGACTCTTAACACACTTTCTTGAAAATAGAGGTGGTGTTGATAGAATAAGACATGGGCACCTTTTTGAAGAAGATAAAGGAAATTTTTGAATATCGACCACACTATGTCACATAAACATTAGGATAGGTTTATATGTCTTGCATTTGACAAAATTCAGGATCAAAGTATTCTACTGATTATGTAATACGAATATCCCCAAGTCTAGCTTAATCTAGTTTACTCTCTTGTTCGTGCATATTATGTAGTTAATTGATAAAAAATCCAAAACCTTGTTTGCAACATTGACTATTCCTGAGCATCAGATTGACGACCCGATTGTGAGTTCTGTGTACCCTTAAATTCCTAGCATCTCTGTGGATGACCCCAGATATGTCACTATCTACCTCTTGGTAGTTTAGTAGTGAGTATGGGAGCAACTTATAAATCTTATCTTTGATCTCCCAGTGCTCCGTGGGTTAATTCTCCTACAAGTTGATGACCTCGTGCAGTGCGGATCAAATTTTGGTTTCGTTGCCAGGGATGCTAGTTTAAAGATTTAATTGTTAACTTTCATTTCAAATTGGTAGAGTACTTAGTGATTTTTTATTTATTTTGTAGCTTTGGTTGGTTATTGTGTTGAACTTTTCTATAGCTATTTCGGTTACTTCTAATATGTTTGCTAGTGTTTTTCATAGGTTTGGTATTATTAGTTTCTGGTTTATGGTACATAACTGTACCACGAATTTAGGAACTTTACACTAACTACCAGAAGATTTAGGTGTTCGGAGAAGGAGAATAAGGAGAGTTACAGTAGAGGTTCCACAAGAACTAACTGTTTAAGTTGAAGAGTCTGTTAAGATGGCATAATACAATAGGACACTTAGGGAGTCGATGACTCCAAATTTGGAGAATCAACCCCTATACACAGTTTTCCTGCAATTGACACCGAATGTAACTGGTGAGCTGAAGAGTGGCATGATCCAATGCCTACCTACTTTCCATTTGATGGCTAGAGAGGAATCGAACAAGCACCTCTCAGAGTTCCACTTGGTTTGGACCAATGTGAAATCTCCAGGAGTGTCAGATGAGGACTACAACTTAAGATCATATCCATTCTCAATGTGGGACGTAGCAAATGATTGGCTAAATTTCTTCCCACGGGGTTGAATCACTTCTTGGGTGAACATGAAGTGGAGGTTTCTTAATAAATACTTCTGGGCTTCAAGGTCTACGGGTTTGAAAAAGCAGCCTTCCAATATTTTGCAACCACCGAATGAGTCCTTGTATGAGTCCTAAAGTGAAGGGGGTAAGCCCAGGTGATGTGGAGACCTGTTTATAGAGACGTGGTTATGGGTGGTTTCAAGAATGGTTATTTCAGTGACCCACCGACTTATTTGTGGAAGCTTTGAAAATGCATGAAAAATACGTCTTAAGGACGACAATAAAGAAACAATGCTTTTATTTTGAGTTAGTAGTTTTAAATTTTTTATGGTTTTTGGAAAGTTTTTGATTATTTGTGGTGTTTTAGGGATTATTAGTCATGGGATTTTGGCTGGAACAATACTATACTCGGTTTTCTTGTTTTTGGGTGCAGGGAATTTTGCGACAAAGTTTGAAGGAACTGAGCTTGGCATGAACCGTGCCAAGTCTCGTGCTAGAATGTAAAGCACGAGGCTTCACAAAGCACAGACCATGCCAAAGTGAACAACATGAGCCATTCATACGACATGGGTCATGCCATATGATTGCCGCTCGTGTCGCCCAGATTCACCAATCAAATTTCACGAGGCTTTCAATAAATGGCCTCGTTCTTCACTGATTTCTCTCTCAAAAACCACGGCTACCTTTCCTCTCATAGTCTAAAATCTACATGATATGAATTTCCTTGCGAAGACTCTAGATTGCGGAATATTGGATCTTTAATTCAAATGTAAATCTCTTCCAACCACTTGAATTGCACGAATTGCAGCGTCTAGCCCGCAGGGTACACTCAACTCGACTTATAAGTGTCTAGCCC